>RCUC01063953.1:0-75781 GCA_003697995.1 Taxidea taxus jeffersonii
TCCCTGTGCTAGCCACCCTCCCTCTCTCTCTCTCTCCCTCTCTCTGTCTCTCTCTCTCTCTCTCAGGGGGACTGCAGCCAGATTTTCTATCCTTCCTGTTGGCTGGCAACCCTCCGAGGAGGTTAGTGTGAGTGGGGCCGGAGGAGAGCAGCCAACCCAGACTAACTTGGGTCCGATGTGATACTTTATGTGACCACAATCATAATTCATAGTAATGGCAATTCGGAAGTGCTCTACCAGTGCACATGCAAACCCTGTGATTTCTTATGACCTTGGCAAGTTAGTGTTTCGCCACAATTTGTGAATTATGGAGGTTTGCAAAGAGATGACCTGATCAGAGAATAGTCCAGTTTTCCTGAAATGGGTTTCCAAGGCATCAAGACAGATTACCAAAACCTGTGTCCCACAAGGCATCTTGGGATAATTTCATTCACTGCTTTTTCCTTGTTATATATTAGGGTATATCCCAGGAGTGTCGCAGTGGCCCTAAATGGCTTTTTGTCTTCTGCATGCCGTTGTTACATATACAGCCTACCAGCCTAAGGCACAGGCACACACTGCCATGGTTTTTAACCCTGGTTCAGCCCCACAGCTGGCTCAGTAAATCACCCTTCCCTGGAGAGGAGTTCATCACTGTGAAGGCATTGTCTTTGTAGTGTTTTTAAGCCTGGGCAGAGTGAGTTGTATCTAGGATGCAAGGTTTCAGCCACCAGAGATGCACAGGGGGAAGGGACGCAATGTGACAGTTTGGGGGCTGCTCTAGTCCTGTTACACATGGGCACCTGCTCCACACCAGTCTCTGTCTTCCCTCTTGCCGGGGCTGGAGGAGTTGGCACCATCGGCGTTGGTGTGTCTGATTCTTCTGCTGTTGGTCAGAGGCTGGGGACCAGGGAGGTGAGAAGGGAGCCGCGGGGGTGCGGTGCTGAGCAGCCGCGGTCGGTCCAGCCTGTTGGTGATGTGCCGAGCCCACTGCCACTCCGGGCATGGGTAACACGCAGCACCAGCAGTCGCGCTACTGGAGAAGCAAACACATAGGTACCAGAAATCCGGATCCAGGGTCCTCCGCAACCCCAACCCCCGGCTTGTCTAAGCGCGCAGGGCCCGCTTTGTGTCCGGCTCCCGCGCACCGCGGGGTTTGGGGCTGGGGGCCGAGTCCTGCGGCTCACTGCGGCTGGCGGCAGGGGCCGGATTATTTTTAGCAGGTTCCCTTTAGCCCAGCGGAGCCGGGAGACGTTCACGGAGCCGGGCGGTTGTCTGCAGAGCGTTGGTGCAACCGTGCCTGCTGCCCGGGAGGTTTGGCTGCCGCAGTCCCCTCCATTCACTGGGCTGTAAATCGAAGCTGTCTCCACCGGCAAGGCGCTCGATCTCAGCATGGCCCTGGGGCTACGTCCCGCCCAGGTCTCCCGGCACCTGATTTCCCAGTGGTCAATTAGGTGTCTCAGCCTGCAGCACTGAAGCGGTGGAGGGGCCAATGCCCCGGCTTTGATGGAGCGCGCCGTGCGCAGAGACCTCCCCAGTCGACTTCCTCATCAGAAGGCAGCATCCATTCATAATTCTCTCTCTGCCTGTGGACCGAGTTAGGCTGGAGCTGGGCATGGACTCCTGCGATCTCCCTTTTTGCATCTGAAGGCGAAACTAAGATAAAAGGCAAAAGGAAGAGGGAATGCGGTCCTAACGCAACAAGGCGCTGGCAAGCCCCCCGAGAGGCCTCTCCTTCGAGGGGAGAGGGAGAAGAGGCATATCCTGAGCCCAGCGCCCCAGCCAGCTGCTGCTTCGCTGCGGAGCCGGCACGCATGCCTACCTCACCTGACGGCCGCATTCCTGGGGAGCCGGCGCGGGGCCCGGCGGCGCGCCCAGGGCGCACGGGCGGTAGGATTTCTGCATCCGGAGAACGATGCGCGGGCGGGCTGCCCAGGGCCGAGCCCGAGCCCGAGCAGGCGCCCGGGGAAGCTAGCCTCGGTGCGGCGCCCCACCGCAACCCCCCGGGATGTTCCGCGACTCGCAGCCCAGGCCACTCGGGTGTGTGTGAGATGGGACCGGCGGGGGGGGGGGGGGTTGAGGGGGAAGGGGTATGAGCAAGTGACATCATTTTAAACTAATTTTTCACAGCTCTGGGTGGTGGGTGAACTTGGGGGACGGAGAAAGCAAGAGCCGCAGCCCTACCGCGCGCCAGCCTAAGAGGAAATCCCCCCCCTCCCCGCCGCCCATCGCTGCCCCCAGATCTGAGAGTCAGGTCCCCTTGGCAGAGCACAGTGAGGGCGAGCAGGCGGTCAAGGTGGACCACGCATAGCTCGTGGGGCGAGGGGAACAGCTCCATCTTTCAGGGGTCTTTTTATTTTAAGCATATTGCAGTTGCAGCTTTGAAGTTTGCCGCCTCCACCTCACCCCTCATCCCAGGTTCTGGGGCGGGGCGGCACTTTTCCACGCTGCTACCCAGGCCCTTACCAGCTGAGTGGAGGGGGCTGCAGGGGCTGGTGGTGGTTTCCTACAGGGGGCATGGGGACTCCAGGGCTCCGCGAGAGGGAGTGCGCCCTGAAGCTGAGCCTTTTGGGAGCTCTAAGGGCCGAGGGAGAAGTCCGGGATCCGGCTTGGTGCTCCATCCTGTTTTCCTGCCCTGCCACTTGGTGTTGGGTGACATTTCGCCTGTGCAGGGGTTTCACTGTCATGGAGCTGGCTGTGATGCTGTAAGGCAAATGGACTGTTAGGATGAGCTGGAAGAGAGAGGCGAGAGAGCTGGAGCGCTTCCTTTTGTGACAGTGTTAACCCTGTGGAGCCCGCTCCCTTGGCACACCTGTCCACCTGGGTCACCATCTGTGGGAACAAGTGGGGCTGCCGGGCTGAAGAGTCCTGCCAGGTCTGGTGGTCCGAAGCCGGACTTGCTGTGGGCATGCCGGGCCATGAATGTGTGGGCAGTAAAGGAGCAAAGCCCCAACTGGTGCCCCCTTAAGGGAAGGTTAAGCAGGCCCAGACATGATGGTGCACAGCACTGTAGCCAGAGTGTGGTCTGCTCTGAGTTTGGGAGCTCTTGTTCTGTGAGGTTTTTATTTTGCAGTTTTGTGCCTCCTGGTCACCAGTTTGTTTTTCACAGCTGCTTGTGAGCAAGGCAAAGATAACAGCATCTAAAAATAGCCCTGCGGCTGGAGATGCAGCTTAGCTTGACCCCACTGTCACAGGAATGGGGTCTCCCTTCCCGGCTGTGCGAGGGTGAGCCGAACTTGGGCTCCCAGAGAGCAGGAGACCAGGCCCACACATCTTTGGAGCAGCTCAGCATCCATTCTCAGGGCAGGGCAGGGATGCTGTGGTGTTGGTCTGTGGGAGACGGGCAGTAGCTCATCCATTCCTATGTGAGGCCCAAAGCAACTGGGCTGCAAGATTGGGGGATGGGAGCCCAGACGGGGACCCCTTCCCCACCCCCAGCCATTGGCATCTGCAGCTTTACATTCCCTAAGAGTTCCACCCGGCAGTATATACAGGGCTCTCTCTGTGCTTCAGGGGCCAGCAGGCCACTCCTCCCCCCCCCAAAGGAGTCTGGCCCAGAATACAGAGGGACCAAAAGGTCCAAGGTGCACATCACAGGCCAGCTTCCTCTGTGAAGCCAGTAGCTGGGGTGCCACTCTTTCCTTTCCAGCAGGAAACCCTTGGACAGCTGAGTGATGGACCTCTTCCTCGTGTTTGGGAGGTGCCCATTCTGTCTCAAGGGGGCTGCCCCCGGCTGATGGAGAAGGTGCCACATGGAATGGAGCCAGGAAGGGACTGTTGCAGTAGATGGTGGGAGGCCTGGTCTTCTCCTGCGGGGTAGAGGTTCTGGGAGCTGCTCGGCCTCTCCCATTCTTTATTTTCAAAAGCCTTCACTTCCCCCACGTTCACGTTTTTAAAAGGCCCCCCTCTGTTCTTGATTGATTGAACTATAGTATTTTTTATTTTTGAAAAATGCATGGGTAAGTGCTGAAAAATGTAAATGCCTAATTGTCTACAGTGAAAGAAACAAACTAAAGAGCCTGGGAATCTAGGAGGGAAGGTACAAATCCCATCACCAGTTCTCTGTTCAAGATGGAACCTACCAGGTAATTCTCCCCTCCCTTCCAAAGTGAACTGTGATTTTTAAAAGTTTACCTTTATTTTCTGTAGATCATAAATGTAATCACTGGGCAAATATTAAGATAGCTTGATTTGGGGGAAGGAAGAGACCAGGAAACTGAAAGCACGTCTGAGAAATCCCTCATTCCTCTAGTCATCTAGTAGAGACTTGAAAACCAGTTGCTAGTTTATCTTTAAAATGTTCCCACCATCTTTGTGTTCCCTACAAAAGATGCAAAAGGACTGCAGATTCAGTGTAGCCTAAAGGCCCAGTGTGACAGGAGCGAAGTCTCTGGCCATGCAGAAGATTAGATGGGAAGACCCAGAGCTGGGATTCGGGTTTTACAAAAATGTCATCGACTTTGCTCTGCCTGTAGCAAGTAGAGGTCAACAGTACCTTGCTCTTACACAAAAGGGGGCTGCTTCCTCTTGAAGTTCACAACCTGAACCAGCAATCCACTAGAGACACTGAGCATATGTATTGGTCAGCAAAGCTAAATACTGTTACAAGCCCCGAATGTCAGGAGTTTAACACAATGCATTTATTTCTTACCACATAAGGTCTAATAATCAACTTTCAGCTTGTAATGATAAGGACCCTAGTCTTCTGCCTTCTTGTGACTCTACTATCCCATAGGGCCTCAGAGTCCTTCCTCGGTTCCTCTGCATCTAGCCAGCAGAAGGGGATAAAGAGAGCATGGAGGATTATCTGGAAGTAGCATGCCTCCTCTCCACCCACATTCTGCCGGCCAGAACTCAGTCACATGGCCTCGGCTACCTGCAAGGGAGACTGGGAAATGTCTGTGCCATGGCAAAAAGCCCTCTGGTGTAAAGGATGCCCCTGGGACTTGGGTTTGGCTCCGGACAAGTCATGTAGCTAAATAATGATCTCCATCTTAAAAATGGTGGTAATTCCACCTGCCTTTCCTGTCTCGCAGGGATTTGGCAAGGAATAGAGATATAAAAGGCTCCTAGAGGGACCATCTGGTCTAGCCTCTTTAGGCAAGGTCATTGACATTATCCTCGTGTTATAAATCCCCTGCCTGGTGTGACACAGCTAGTTTATGGCAGGGCTAGGATCCGAACCAGTTCTATGGGATATAGTTTCAGAAGGCTGGTATATGGTCTCTGGATATCCTTTCATTGCGTATAATCACTAGAAATAGCTATTCATATTATTTAAAATCCCTGTGAGATTTTTTTTTTCAGTTCTTAGTATAGAACCACTTATGGTCAGGCTTAGAATAGCGAGGTTACTGGTCTATGTCCTGTACATACATTAGCTCATCTAATCTTCGCAGTAACCCTGGGAGGTAGGGACTATTATTATCCTCACTTTAGAGATGAGGACGCTCAGGCACAGAGATTAAGTAACTTGCCCAAGGTTGTACGGATAACAGGTGCCAGATCTGGGGCTTGAAACCAGGCAGTTTGGCTCCAGAATCTGGCCCTGGGTATTTTACTACACTACCTCTCTGAGCTGGTGGACTCCATGTCTAGCCCTCTCTGGTGTGTCCCATCAGCGCTGAGCCCGATACTCGGGCTCTTAATATTCTGAGTTTCCTCTCTCAGTGAGTGACCTTGAAGGTCCATGACAGGGAGTCATTTGTAAATTTGCTGAGGCATGAATTTGAGCCCCAAGCATAGGAAATTGATACATAGGATTGCACTACTTCAAGGGAGACCCAGCCCCAATCTCCAGCTCTGACAGGCCAACGAGGCTTTTTTTTTTTCCTTTAAAAATTTTTGGTCTACTCATCACTGGGTAGGCAGTAACTATTGTGCAATAATATATTTATTTCCTTGCGAAAAGCAGCCACGCAATGAGAGAGGTACTCTCCAGTGCCAGGTTAAAAGGCACCTTGGTGATTTGGTAGGGGTTGGGCAAGTCATGTAGTCACTTGACTCAAGGTGATTGCTCATTGGGGTTGTTTTGTTTATTGGTGCATAAGAAACTACCCTAAAGCTTACTGGCTTAAGAAACAAGAGCCCACCTGTTGGTTCAAGATGCTGGAGTCTAGGATGAGCTCCCTGGGCAGTTCTTCTAGTCTCGCTGGAAGTCCGTCCGCTAGTAGGTCACCTAGGGGCTGGGTTCAGCTGGGCTGCTGGGCTGGCTACACTCTTTCTGCATTGTCTCAGGACTTCTCCCTCTCCAAGCAGCCTCTCTGCATGGTCTCTCCAGCAAGGGAACAGGACTTCTTACCTAATGGTTTAGGGTCCCCAAGAGTGGAAAGGCAGAAGATTCCAGGCCTTCTCAAGGCTGGACCTGTGACTTGTATTACCGACAGAATGAGCCAGGTCACAGGCCTGGCCCAGACTCCCGGACAGAGAAATTCACCAAGGGCATGAGTACCAGGCGGTGTGGAAACAGGCTACCCAGTGGTGAAATCTGAAGCTTCTGTGTTTACAAATTTGAGGACTCCCGAAGGTCTCAGGAGAAGCTGACTGTACATTAAAATGTAGGTTAAATAAAATCCTCTCCTTCCACTCCAGTGGAAAAAGACTGTTAAATATGTTTGGTTCTTTCTCCATCCCCAAACTACCAAGCCGGTTATCTGTGTCCATGAAACACTGAGGTTGTAGATGTCACCGCCCAGAAGGAAAGGGAACTGAAGTGTGTGACTTCTCTTGCGTCTCCCGTACTTTGTCTCAAAGGTATCAATTTTTAAAAAGGTATCAGTACCCGCCTTCAGACAGAAACCGAGAATAATTTCTGAAAAGTCAGTAGCATGCCAGGCGGATCAGGAGGCAAGACTATTTCTGATCTCCGTCTACTCTTCCCTGGCAAGTCACACATCCCCAGGTGACTTAGCAGGCACGGCAGGCGCCCCCGGCTGCCTCCAGACGTAGAGCTGCATTCCTGCAGAAATGGGCTCGTGGGTTCAGGCTTCCGGGCTTCCATCCCAGATCACCGTCCTCAGGCCCTCCAGTTGCTGGAATCTGCGGGGTAAAGGGCTACTTCGGTGCACTGTCCACCTCCCCCTCCCTCACCAGTCTCAAGCCCGAACCGGTCAGAGCTGGGCACTAGTGGCTGGCAGCTCACAGCCAAGTCCTTCTCTGTGAACTGTCCTTGGCTCGAGAGAGAGCCACCTTGTCCAAGGTCACACCCCTTCCCTTGGCAGCCCTACTCTGATGACTGGTCGCCTTGCCGCAATTCGGGACAGCTCTGCAGGGCCAAGGTGGCTCCAGAGCTCCTCCTTGGGACTGGCCAAGACTTGACTATAACTGTGTCACGGCCGCCTTCTCTCTGCCCAGTCCTGCCTCGCTCCTCCCTAGATGTTGACCCCAGAAGCATTTGTACCATACTTCTTACACACCTATGTCCATGTTGAAGTCTACTTCCAGAGAACCTGACCTGAGATAGGGGGCTTGTAGACTGTGTTGCTTAGCACTACAGGTTGGGCTACTGTGGATACACACAGAGAGAAGCAGGACATAGAATAGGTCGTCCCCAAATTCTTCCAGCTGGGAAGACAAGTACTTAAGCAACAATATGAGAAAATGAGCAAACATAATATAACAGTCTTAAGTAAGTTTGATGCTGCAATGATTTTTTCCCCTCCTCACTCTACCCTTCACAAAGTTTTCCCCCCAAAGTTTTTTGTTTTGTTTTGTTTTGTTTTGTTTTTAGGGGATGGGTGATTCATGACATTGATTACATGGTTAACAATTGCGCCTAAGTGTTCTCCCACCTGATTATTTCTTCCTTTGGGCATGGCACTGGCAATCAAAATTTATCTTTCAAATTAAGGCTATAATTATATTTTGATAAAGATCTAGCAATTCAATGAGAATGAAATTTTGAGGGTTGCCAGGAAACGGATGACTCTGGGTTATAGAGAAGAGTTTGCATGCAGAATACTAATAGGTGGTTCAGCACTCTTATCTAGACCTTTCCAATAGCGTCTGATAATGCAGGCCCATCAAGTACTGTTTCTCTCCTATTATTCTAGGAGGATAAAAGCGATGAAAGATATAAGCAGGGTTTTATGAATGAAAAAGTGATTCATTGGATGTCTTTTGGTTTCTCTCACTAGAGTTAAGAAATAGAGTAATAATTATGTGGTATTGCCACAGAATACAGGAGACAAAAGCTTTCTCTTATTTCCTTGCCTCCTCTTTTATTGTAAATAAAAGCAAGATGTCCTAGATATTGGGTTATTGTTTTCTGTTGGGAGACAGGGACCTGCATTTGAAATGGTGTTGACTCCCAGGAAGATAGAAACAGTGGAAATGTGTATCATGCCATATTCTAATTTTTCTTTACCTTTCCTTTCCCTTTTATACTGTCCAATTATTACTAACTGATCCATTCAACTGAGGGATCTAAGAAAGTTTTAAGTGGGTAACCACATATGGAAATAATAAGTAACAATACAATAGAGTAGCAGCCAACATAGTATTTTGAGGAAGGGTTGGGGTTGGAAAAATTGAATTACATTTATATATTGAATATAACTTAAATACAATTAAACTATATAAAGGTCTTAAGGGTTGAGTTCCATGAGCTCTGATGTATACATGTCTGTAACCACCTCTTGAAATAATATATAGTACCTTTCCATCACCCCCAAAGTTGTTAGCACCCCTTTCTAATCTTCCACCCTCTGTGGCAACAATTACGCTGATTTCACCAAGATTAAATTTGCCTATTCAAGAACTTCATATAAATCGAATCATACAGTATGATTTTTTTTAAGATTTATTTATTTATCTATCTGGGAAAGAGCGAGTGAGTGCCATGGGAAGGGCAGAAGGAGAGGAAGAGAGGATCCTCAAGCAGACTCCCCACTGAGCATGGAGCCTGATGCGGGGCTTGATCCCAGGACCCTGAGATCATGACCTGAGCTCAAATCAAGAGTGGGACGCTCAACCGACTGAGCCACCCAGGTACCTCTACAGTATGGTTTTTTAAAAATGTCTGGCCTCTGGGCACCTGCGTGGCTCATTATTTGATGACAAATAATGCTTTTTATGTGCTTATTAGACATTCATATCTTCTCTTTTGAAATGTCTAGTTAATCCCTTTTCTCATTTTTAATTGGGTTCTTTGTCTTTTTATTATTGATTTGTAGTAGCTCTTTATATTTTCTGGCTGAAAGTTCTTTGTTAGATATGTGAATTACAAATATTTACTCCCAGTCTGCCTTGCCAATTTATTTTCCAGTAGTGTTCTTTTGGTGAGTAGAATTTTTAAAAAATTTTGAGAGTCCAGTTCATCAATATTTTCTTTTATGGCTAGTCCCTTTTGAGTCCTGTCAGAGAAATCTCCTTCCCTCAAGTTCATGAAGATTTTTTTCATGTATTTTCTTCCAGGGGTTTTAGAGCTCTAGCTTTTATGTTTAGGTCAATGATCCTTCTATAATTACTTCTTGTGTATGGAGTAAGGTAGGGGTCAAAATTCAGTTTTTCCCCACATGTATATTCATTTGTTCTAGAACCACATGTAAAAAAAATTTTCTTTTTTCCCATTGAATTAACACCTTTAAAAAAAATCACTCAAATGTATGTCTGTGGGTCAATTTCTAGACTCACTGTTCCGATGATCTATATGTATACTCTCTTGCCAAAACCACACTGTCTTGACCTCTGTGACTTATAGTAAGTCTTAAAATCAAGTAGTATAAATCCTCCAGATTGGTTTTTCTCTTTCAAGATTATTTTAGCTATTCTAGAACCTATGCATTTCCTTTTTAAATTTTATTTAAATTCAACTAGCCAACCTATGCATATCCATATACATTTTAGAATTAGCTCATGAATTTCTTCAGAACAAATGCTGGGGTTCTGATTGGCCACTGATTTAAATCTGTTAGGGCATTTGGGGAGAATGGACATCTTTAACAATGTCCTCTGATCCCTGAATATAGTATAGCTTTTGATCTTCTAGGTCTTTAATTTCTCTTAGTGATGTTTTACTGTTCTTAGTGTAGAGGACTTGCACACCTTTTGTTAGATTTATCCCTATGGATTTGATATTTTTGATGCTATTATAAATATAAATTCCTTCTTAGTCTCCAATTTTTCATTACTAGTATATATAAATACAGTTGATTTTATATATTGACCTTATATCCACTGGCTTTTCTAAATTCACTCTTTAGTGCTACCAGTTTTTATAGATTCCATAGGGATTTTAAAATCTACACAATTATGTTTGGTAACGACAATATTTACTACTCTCTTTCTTATGTTTTATTACATTAGTGAGAGTAGATGTTTGATTTCTTCCCAGTCGTAGGGGAATGCAGTCAGTGTTTCACCATTAAATATGGTGGTAGCTATAGACTTTTCTGAGATGACTTTTGTCAGCTTTTGGTATCCAGACTTCATAGAATGAGTTGGGAAGTGTTCCTTTCTTCTCTGAAGTAATCCATGTAAATTGGTATTATTTCTTCCTAAAATGTTTCACGGAACTCACTGGTAAACCCATCTGGGCCCAGAATTTTTTTTGTGGGAAGGGTTTTGATTAAGAATTCAATCTCTTAAGGAGATATGGGACTATTTATATTTTCTATTTCTCCTGCTAGTTTTTTAAAGGAATTAGCCGTTTCATCTAAGTAGTTAAATATATTAATACTGTAGACTGGAGTAGGCAGAAAGACCAAAGCTATCACTTGAGGTGATACCTGAAGAGAAGGGACTTAGGCAGATAAGGAGGAAAATCATGACTAAAAACTGGTGTGAGAAAAGACATGAAGTGGGATATGCAGTGGTGTGTTTTGTTGGACATGGACTGTAACAGTCTGGTTGAAAGAGAAGTTTTGGGTAAAAGAGAAATGGAAAATGTTAGATAGCTCAGATATGGGTCAACGCCACCATATTGAGGAGTTTGGGCTATATGTAGGCAATGAAGAAGCCCTGGATGATTTCCAGGAAATGGTACTTCAGGTAGATGGATTTGGAATGATGGACTCGTAGAAAGCAGAGAGTGACAGTACATGCAGGTCTTTTAGAACTGGCGCAGTGTGCAGGGGTGAGCACTGGCTCAGTGAAAGGAGTCTGATCAAGCATAAAGGTGGGAAGAGTAAAGTGCTTAAAGTTTTCTCAAGATAAAGGCCTCTGAATATTTATTTCCTGGCACACAACACAATGTTATGCACCTCTCATATACTTCTCTCACTCTGTTACTGCCTCTGTCCCCATATCCACCTGTTTACCTGGACATCCAGCACCTTCAGGAGAAGGTTATCCATGCTAAAGTACTAGTGCCTTCCACAGAGTAGATGCTTAATTAATACCAAGCGAATGAAGGACATCTGAAAGGGACTGTGAATCTGTGAATGAATGAACGAAAGGCAGAATAAAGAAAAACTGTATTAGTTAGAATAGGCTACGTTAGGATCTGTTAATATATAAACCAACAAAACTCAGCACTTTAACACAAGAAAAGTCCTATCTCTTCATCATACCAAGTCTGACGTAAGCCTAGAACACGTAGCTCCCAGGGAGCAGAGGAAAAGAGAGCAGCAAGCTCTTGGGGAGGTCTTGTAAGGACCAGGCCTACAAATGGTGTACACTGCTTCTGTCCGCATCCCACTGGCTAGTAGCTGACACTCTGTTATCTGGCCCCAAACCAGCTGCATAGGAAGCCAGAGAATACAGACGCACACACAGATATTTGCTAAGCACTAAGGACAATTAGGATGGAGTAAAAGGGGAAACTGTTATTACTTCGAGCCTGAAGAAACCTAATCCCTAGAGACAGTAAGAGGCTTACAGAGGATGGCCCACACAGACCACACACCAGTTCTGCCAATAGAGCTCAGTCTCCTTGCCTTTTAGGCCTTAACAGTTACCACCTCGGGGCCTGCATATTGCTACCTAATTTTTAGATGCCAACTCCTCCAGAAGGAACTGTGAGCAGAATGAAGCACTAATAGACTCCGCTGTCGGTTACCTGGTAGCTCCAGCCAGAAGCACAAATGGAGAGAGGCACAATGTGGGTCAGGGAAGGAAGTTTTGATGATGAACCTCCTGGGAGGCAGCAAAGCAGTCCTGCTCTGGGAGGCGTCTGTGCTAAGCTCATGCCAGCTGCCTACAGAGAACTCCATATCCTCTGTGATCTGGAGTCTCCTGTTCCAGGATCAAAGCAGCCACCTCGACAGAGCCTGGAATGCATGGTGAGGGCACAGCAGCCACGGGATTTGCTGCTGGGGTGTGTCATGTGTAGCCAGAGGTATGACAGGAGCACCCTGTCTGCTGCAGGAGGGGGAAACAGGAGGAAGAAGGTTGCCTCCCAGGGTTGGGCTGTAGTTCCTTGTAGTTTGGTTTTCGGAGTTGGTATAAGGGTCAGAGATGATGAAGGCCAAGCAAATGGCTCAAAGTTTGACACATAGTGGGTTCTCAGGAAAAGGTGCTGTTGCTGATCGTGATGATGAAGGACAGGAGAAACTAAGTCTCCCATATTAAAAAAGAATTGGGGGGAGGCACTGCAGAGAGCCTGTTGCTTTTCCCCCTGGAAGACGCCTCCCTAAGCTATGGCAGCTGAAGCTGTGCACTGTGTCCCCACTCCCAGGCACCAAGCAGTGGTAGATGCATTTAAATAGAGTGAAATAACAAATGCAAATAAAATGGCAGGACTCTCAGAAAATGAGCCGTCAGAGAGATGAGAAGGGAACCAACCGCAGGAAATCATGGAAGATGGGCTAAAAAAGATATGGCAACTATAAATGAAGAAAGTAAGAAAGCCATTTTCTTACTGCCCTTTCCCTCACTCATTCTGTTCCTGCACTCTGGCTTTGCTATTACTCAGGCACTCAAACATGATCCCACCTAGGATAGGACCCTTGGCTTTTGCTGCTCTCTCTGCTTGCAGCTCTCTTCCTGCATCTCTTCGCTTAGCTCCCTGCTTCACGGGACTAGGTATGTGCTCAGGTGTCACCTTTGAGAGAAGCCTGCCCTAACCACCGATCTTAGTTGAGTTCCCCCAGAAGCTGACCCTGACACAAAGGTTGGAGTACAAGTGGTTTACTTGAGCAGGCAAGCCCAGTAACACCTGTTGCGGAGTCCGGAGGAGAGAGGAGGGAACAAATCTAATTAAGACGCGCTAGCGAGCACCCGTAGAGCAGCTGGAACTCAGTCCTGCTGAGGACATCCAGGAGAGGTGGAGACCGCACTTCTGAGTTAGCTTAACCTCAGCGGAGAGTATCTGAAATTGTAGAGGGCTGCCCCCAGAGGCATGAATTCTCTCATACTTCTTGCCCTGCTAGTGACCCAGCATTCTCCTGTCCCCAGGAGAAAAATCACCCTCAGACGGAGAGGCTCAGAAGGTCATGGGAAGCAGCCTTTGGAGTGAATGCCAGGGGATGCTGGCAAGGCACTGAGCTTCCCTGCTTTCCCACCCTGCAAAACAACCCCATCGCTCCTGATCCCCTTATACCCCACTTTCTGACTTCCTTCTATCATGCGCCCTGATATTTACTATATCCGTATGCTTGTTATTCTCTCCTGCTGGACAGCACGCTCCAGGAGGACAGACTTCATATGTCTCTCCATGCCGCAGGGAGGAATAGCACTCAGGATGCTCGGTGTTTATTTGCTGAATGAGTGAATATTCAGAGAAAGATGGAAACTTGTTGACATTATTATCCTCAGCACATGAAAGTGTGGGAGAAGCAGGGCAGAAGTAAGTTGCAGGAATAGAGGTGATTATTACACAGGGGAGGGCCATGGCAGGTCCCTGATTCATATTTGTTGTTTTTGCTTTTTTTAAAGTTTTCATTTTCATTCCAGTTAACATACAGTGTTGTATTAGTTTTAGGTATACAATACAGTGATTCCGCACTTCCATACATCACCTGACGCTCATCAGGACCAGTGCCCTCCTTCATCCCCATGACCTGTCTCACCCATCCTCCCACTCCCCTCCCCCCTGGTAACCAGCAGTGTGTTTTCTAGAGTTCAGAGTCTGTTTCTTGGTTTGTGTCTCTTTTTTTCCCTCTTTGCTCATTTGTTTCTTCAAGTCCACATGAGTGAAATCATATATTTGTGTTTCTCTGACATATTCTGCTTAGCATTATACTCTCTAGCTCCATCCATGTCATTGCAAATGGCAAGATTTCATTCTTGTTAATGGCTGAATAGTATTCCATTGTGTGTGTGTGTGTGTGTGTGTGTGTGTACACACACACAACCTCTTCTTTATCCATGCACCACTGGTGGACACTTGGGTTGCTTCTGTATCTTGGCTGTTGTAAATAATGCTGCCATAAACATAAGGGTGCATTTATCCTTTGGGTAAATTCCTAGTAGTGCAATTGCAGATCATAGGGTAGTCCTTTTAACTTTTTGAGGAACCTCCATACTGTTTTCCACAGTGGCTGCACCCGTTTGCATTCCCACCAACAGTGAAAGAGGGTTCCTTTTTCTCCACATCCTCAACACCTGTTGTTCCTTACATTGTTGGTTTTAGAAATTCTGACACGTGTGATGTACATCTCATTGTGGTTTTGATTTGCATTTCCCTGATGATGAGTGATGTCGAGCATCTTTTCATGTGTCTGTTGGCCATCTGGATATCTTCTTTGGAGAAGTATCTGTTCATGCCTTCTGCCCCTTTTTTTCACTGGATTATTTGGTTTTGGGTGTTGATAAGTTCTTTATATATTTTGGATACTAAACCTTTATTGGATATGTCATTTGCAAATATCTTCTCCCATTCCACATGTTGCCTTTTAGTTCTGTTGATTGTTTCTTCCACTGTGCAGAAGCTTTTTATTTTGATCTAGTCTCAATAGTATATTTTTGCTTTTGTGCCCATTCTGTTTTTGCTTTTTAATGCATAAACAGTGAAGACCAGAGAATGATTCCAGTTTCTTGGTCTGATTTTCCTGGGTATTCAAGGATTTCATTCTTGTCATGGCCATGATAGCTATAACTTTTACCCCATATACCAAATGGAAGAAAACCACCACCACCAAGCTTTATAAGATGGTAAATGTATTATACCCATAAAGGTCAAGCTGGTCTTGGTCTTTTAGAGAGCCCAGGCCCTCCTCACCCAAGACAATAGTGAAAGGCGTGTGAAGGGGACTGAGAAAGGAAGAGGGGTAGGATTGATGAAGTGCCATCCAGGGAAGAAGGTGGCAAAGGAAGGGCCTGACGATTTTGAGTCCTCACTAACAGCTGAATAGTCAACTGGGATTTTCTCAATTTTTGACATGAGTCTTTTGAGGTGTATCCAAACAAACGCAACATACTCCAGAGCCCCAAATCCATACTTGTTACTAAAAAGGCCCTGACAGCTGCACAGTTCAGACTCTGAACCATCTGCTCTAGGCCACTGGCTTAAATTCACCCCAGGAGGATGAATTTGTTCTGGAATTTGTTACCCCTGTAATGGCTGTCTGCTTGGTCTCTGTGGGTCTGCAGAATACTCTACCACAGAGGACACTGGTATTTCTGGAATTGGCTTCAGCCAGTAACTGATAGGGCACAGTGGTGAGGGAGGCAGCAATCTGGCACCTCTGCATGTCATGTGTCCCAGGTGGCTTTTGTTCTGGAAAGAACAAACCTTTACCTGGGTCAATAATAAAGGCAAATAAATGTTGTGCTTACCAAAGCTATCGGTTTGACAGTCTGTGAAGAAAAGTATTTTAAAAAGTCAGAACACTGACTGAAACTCATTCTTAAATGAGATTCCCCAGTTGTGTTTAAGCACTGGCTGCTTTCTCTCCAGTATCTTCACATCTTCGTGTAAACATCCCTGCCCTGATATTTAATTCCCTGGAGAAATGACAGAAGGGACCCCATGAGTGCCCACCAAAAGAGGTCTGTCCCATATCTACACAGGACTGAATCTATACCTTTGACTGAACTCACTGTCAACTTTTAGGAAACAGTCAGTTTAGAAGGTGTTTTATAGGTTGAGTGTAATGAAATAATAAATGGTTCTCATGTATTACTGGAATGATCAAATTAGCCAGCTGTCTCTGCAGTAGATGAAATTCTGTCACAAATGCCTCTTCCTGACATTGATGTGTTGGTAGAACAAGTAAACTGACCCTCCATGTGACGTGGACCATTGCTTGGGCTCAAAACATGTCTTGGGGCTGATGTCATTGACTCATGCCATTTGGTTTGCGGGTTGGTGGCATTTGTGTTTTAACCTCAGTTTCTATTGCTGCATGGGTCTGAGGCTGTAAAAGAAAAACAGTAAAAGCATTTCTTTACTCTTCAAAGGAATGATACAGCCCATTCCTTTCCAGATTATGTTCTTTTGCCAAATTGATCTGGCATTGGCGTCTCTGACCAGTGAAGCTCTGCACTGTGACTCTCAAAGTTGCTATCCAGAGCCAAAGGGCATTCTGAAGGCACAAGTCCATGCAGGGTCAGGTGACATGCTCTGGGGGCATGGAGAATGCATCTCTGCATGGGCTAGCCATGGAAGGCACTCCTGGGCGCTCCTCCATTGCCTTGGAATTGGCACCGAAGCACAGTGGAATGGAGCACAGTGCTGTGGCTGACACGGTGCCTGCAGTTTTCACTGGGTAGGTGACTGAGGGAGGTGTGTGTGAGGACAAAGAGTGACTACTTGTAGACTCCTAATTTGGAGGTAGAGTTTGAGAAGAGAGAGCAAAGGTGGAAAAAAAGCCAGCACATAGGAAATCAGGAAAGTTGAGCCCTATTTAGTGTGCCCTCTTGCACAGTCCTCACATTTATGGATGCCCCAAGGCAACTTGTAATTCAGCCTAATGTCTATGCATCTGGTTTTCAAGAAAAAGCTTTTGCTAATGCTTACTGTAAACTGAGGGGATGGCTGCAGAGATGTTTTCTGAAGAACAAAAACTTGCAGGTTATTTCCATAGCATACCAGAGTAGTTAACAACTTTAAATAACCTTATTCATTTATCCAGCAGGCAATTATTGAGCACCTATGATATGCCTGATACTGTACTTGGTGCTGAGATACGGAGAAGAAATACTTTTTGTCCTGAAAAAGCATACAGTCTGACAGGGAAGTAAGCAACTACAACCACGTATGGATAGTATTGTCACTTTGACCCAGGCCCCACCATTATCATTTTCATTGTCATATCATATCATATATCATATCATTATCACAGTACACAAAAATACACAATACTGCATTTTGTGGTAGTCTAGAAAACAGGTCTTCTAAGCAAACTAAAAGAGAAAAGATGAATGCACTGATCATTCCCCTAACTAAAAGTACAAATGACTTAAGAAGCCATAAAAGCATGCACCAACACATTATAGTAATGAAAACAGAATCCCACTTTAATGAGCAGATAAGGTATCAAAACATTCACCTAAGAAGGGCAAGCCTCGGACTGCACTATTACCATATGAGTTGAGGGGAATGGGACCAACAGGAAGGAAAAGTGAACAGAAAGAATGAAGTTAAATGGTAATACAATAGGGACCATGTCCTAAGCCAAGAAAGGGCTAAATGAGTAGCCACAGTGATGAGACAGTGACTTCAGTGAATCAGAGCAGTGCAAATTTGCTATAACAAATAACCCTCAGTATTTCGGTGGCTTAATAAAATTCAGGACTATTCATAACTTGCATAATAACCAAACTTGGTTTGTCTTCATTGGTGGGTATCTCCTCTCCTTGCTAGATAGAGTTCAAGGATCCAGGCTCCTTCTGTCTTATGAATCTAGCTAATCTTCAGTATGTGGCTTCAAAGGTCTCGAGAACATGAAGGATAATGTATGGGAGGTTTTTCGGGGCTCTGCTGGAAGTGGTGCAAGTGACTTCTGCCCACATGCTACTGCTAGACCTCAACACTTGGCCACACCTCACTGCAAGAGAGTCTAGGAAATACAGTCTAGTTTTGTGCCCAGGAAGAAGAGGAAATGACTTTGATAATCAGCTATGCTAGATTGCCATGCTGAGCTAGAGGAAGAGGTCATCCACTAAGGATGACCATATGGACAGTGTCCCTCTAGCTCCCTTACCTCGGTGTCTCTGATGCCTGGTTGAGAATCTCAAGCCTTCTGGGTCATTAGGTATCCACTGTCACTTCCTCCATGCCATGCTTTCCGCTAGCCTTGCTTTCTTTCTTTCGAAATGCTTATTACTATCTGATTACATCCTTCCTTATTAATGTACTTACTTCTGGCATTCTTCCTACCTGGATATAAGTTCCACAAGGACAAGGATTGTGTCTCTAATGTCCACCACTATATCCCAGTGCCTAACATAGTGCCTGGCACATGGGAGGTCCTTAATCACTCACTTGTTCTATGAATGAATGGACCAACTGGGCCATGGGGGTCTTGAATAGCTTCATGGAGGAGGTGCTACTTCGGCTGGGTATTGAATAGAATTTATCTGGAAGGAAAGAGATCATGGAAAGAAAGGAGACAGATTAAAAGGAAACAGAAAAGGCCCCAAGATGTATAGATTGAACCTTTTTTTTTTTAAGATTTTATTTATTTATTTGTCAGAGAGAGAACAGGAGCGAGCACAGGCAGACAGAGTGGCAGGCAGAGGCAGAGGGAGAAGCAGGCTCCCCGCTGAGCAAGGAGCCCGATGTGGGACTCGATCCCAGGACGCTGGGATCATGACCTGAGCCGAAGGCAGCTGCTTAACCAACTGAGCCACCCAGGCGTCCCTAGATTGAACCATTTATACAGTTGAGCCACATCCATTCAACCCACATAGCTGAGCTCCTGCAACACACAGGTCAGTGTGCTAGACTGGTGCTTAGCTAGAGGATGCGAAAAATACACAATAAAGCCCATCTCTGTCTTCAAACAGGTTGTGCTGAGCTCTGCTTTGGGGGCAACTAAGATATTCTGGTCGTATAGCAGGTCCCTCATCCTGGCCACCAGGGCGTTCCACCGAATGACTTCAGTCTCCCTTTCTGGGATGACCATAGTTTTCCCACGTGGATGTCTGCTCCTGTGCAGAGCAGCAGTGTGAGTTAGAAAGTAGGATAGTGAGGCAGAAAGTAGTGTGGGGCTGTGGAATCAGATGTACTCACTTCCAAGTCCTAGGTCTTGGGACTTTATAAACTTCGGGCCCTTGGGCAAGTTCCCTAATCTCTGCACCTATTCAGTAAGTTGCACATAATCAAATATGCTTCCTGGGTTTATCGGGGGAACCAAATGAGATTACCTCTACCAAGAGCCTAACCAAGTGCCCAGTTCACACACATGCTCATGGAGTGGTGGTGTCTCCCTCCTTGATGGCCCCTAACCTGCCCTCCTCTGCTTCATACAGCTCCTGGCCTGGCTGCAGAGAGCTTCTCCTGGGACTCACACTGACTCTTTCCAGCCTTCATATTGGCCTGCTTCATAGGAACTGCCAATATTCAAATCCTTTTCCCCTCAAAATGGAAGCTTTTGGAAGGTTCTCTTCCAGTGTTTTCTAACTTCATTGCTAATCCTACCCATCAGCCCTCCTCTCACTTTATACCTCTTCCCTATACCCCTTCCTGCACCATAGAGCGTTATCTGTTGAACCTGTACGGCACTCAGTGCCTCTCTAAGATACACACTTGATCCCACGTGGGATCATCATCTAATCTGTCTAATGTGGCTATGAGGTTAGAAATTCCCAAGGGCACCAATGATTTCTGTTTCTCCTTAAAGTACATCTGCACAATACCTTGAACTTAGTAAGAGGTGACACATTCTGTTTCCCAGGCCCAGGTGTGATTAGACAGGGACTCCAGTACACTTGGAGAGACTAGGGTTGAAATCTGCTGGCGAGCCTCTGAACCATGTCAGCCAGCACTGAGGTCCGAGGCCCTTGTCCTCTAATGTGACCCCTCTATAATCAGTTGCCTGCTTTAACTTTTTTCCCTCTTCTCCTCTCATTTCTGACTGCCTCCTTAGCAAATCAACCTGAGGAGAGAAACAAGACAAATTCCTTGAACCTGGGAGGGAGAAATAAGGTGTCATTTATCTATTTTGAAAGATTATTGACGTTTTTGGATCCTCATTTGCTTATTTAAGAGATATAAAGTTGAACCATATGAAATTGATAATATCCAGCTATTTTATCAGTTTAATATGGTTCAACCTAGTCTTGGTATTTGGGCTTATTCGCAGTTGTTCATAGGTGAAGTGGTCTGATCCCTGTGTGTGGTCTGCTTACCCAAATGGTTGGTAGAGAGATCCCTGGAGTGGCTATGCATAATTTTTGATGGATCTGTGGCCTTCAGTAGGTTCTGCCATTGCTTATGGAGTTTCTGTCATAGGCTCTGGATTCAAAAATGGATAGTTAATTTCCCTTTTCCCTGCAGGTGCCAACATATGTGTTTGATCTCTGGGATAGATGCCAAGACCTCCAGGCTTGAGTTTTCAAGTCTTCTGGAGATCAAAGGCTCTCCTCATCACCACATGGGTTTCTCTGTGCTGTTACTCCACAAAGCCAATCCAGTTCCTCCAAGGGCCAATGGCAAAGTCCCCAAGAGAGAAGGGGGGGAGGGAGAAAAGGAACTCCCAGATTTCTAAATATTGCACCCCATGGGGCAGATGAGTATAAGGGCAAGAAGGCGTGTATGTTTTTCTCAAGCTACAAATTAAAAATACAGAAACTTTAGATAGACTCACTTATTTATGAACTAGATCCATCCGAATGGGCTGGCTAGGAGTCTCTCAGTTTTCTTTTTATGTACCCAAAAGAATATACAGGACCTTAACAATCATTGTTATTCAATACCTTCAATCATTTCATGTGACTTTTAAACAAAGGACTCCATTTCCAGTAGAAAATATCCTAAAGATAAAAGAAAAACAAATCTAAAACTGAATTGTCTTATTGTAGTCATTTTGAGACTATTCAAATAAGAAATTGTGCCACTGTCATTAAGAATCAAGATTTTCAGCATAAGAGAAAAGAGATCAATTATAAAATCAAGACACTTAAATTAAAACCTGTAATCTTAGATTTGAATTGGAAATAGCAGTTTGAACTTGTGATTTAGCTTCGTCTTCTGAAACTTACATATTCTCTAGCTCAACTGAAGAATCCTAGAGTCATTGATAACCCAGCAACCATAAATACCCCTGGCATGTAGAAAGTGGTCTCTTAAAGCTGTTCGCTTTGAGGAGAGCCAGACCTTCTTGGATAAAGGGCTGATTCCAGGTCCAGGGCAACAAACATGCAAGATGAACCTGAAATACCTTATTATACCCGAAACTCTGATAGAGGAGGAAATAGACCTGAGAGGTCCAACTCAATGCCACACAGCAGGTAGGACCCTAGGAATAGCCAGGGAATAGCCAAGGCAGCCTCCTCCAGACAGGCCTCCAAGCCACAGCCCTCTCAGCTAATGTTCCTACTAGAATCCAAAGCTGTCTGGCCAGGATTCCTCACTGCCACACTTGAGGGATTTTGACAACAAATCCATTTTGAGCTATTTTGGCATTGGGGAACTTTTAAAATTAGCCAGCAGCACAATCAAGACATCCCACATTTGAAATGCACACGTTTGTGTGCTGTGAGGATTACATTCCTAAATCCCCCAAGACTACTGGTACCCTGGCCATATTCCCTCACCCTTATCACTTCAATGCACAGAAGCCTGATTTATAGCTCCTAGCGACTGCATTTGTTGTCTGAGGGCTTTCTCTGGCCAGGGAGACTGCTTTTCTAGAAATACCAGAGAAATATTGTTCTGGTGCCTAGGCAACCCTCAACCAATGATTGACAGGAAGTGGTAGATAAACACCCCAACTCCCTCACCTCTAAAGTGTGTGTTACATGCTGACTCCCAATGTTACCCCAGCCCCCAGTTACCCATAGGGCTCAAGAGTGCACCCTTTATTGGCTTTCTTCCCTTCGTTTTCTCACTTCCCCCAATATCTCCTATTGGCAGCTTCCTGGAATCACCTCCTAAATAAATGTGGACCTGAACTTTTGTCTTAGTGCCTGTCCTGGCGAAACCCAAACTCTTCATTCTCTGAGTCTGTCTTCCATGGGCAAATAGAGAGGGAAAGAGCCACTACCCCTGGAGAGCAGGCCTCCCTTAGTATCACGGCAGACTTAGCTAGACTAAGGCTAACTGAGTCACAAGAAAACACATCTTTTCTGACCAGATTCAATAGATCATGCATTAAGTGTTCCCCACTCATACAGCTCATGCCTCATCTTTTATAGAGAGCACAGAACTCATTTATAAGTGTCTAGGCTTTTGGAGTGGAAGGGTCCTTGGAAAATAATTCCTTTGGGCTTGCAGGCTTCCTTGTTGGCCCAATAAAGGCCATTACTTCTCCTCTACCTATAAAGATACTAATTAGCAAATAATAACTCTAAGTAAGTGCAGTGGAGGTGGTATGTGGGGCCTTTTGCAAGTATTTTTAAATTTGCCACTGTCACTGATGATCTCTGAGTAAATTTTAAGAGCCTATCTCTACCTAGGAGAAGAGATTTATTAGCATATATAATTAGGTGTCATGTGCTTTATTGCTTCGCAATTTAAATAAGCCAAGGGCATCTGTCCAGGAAGACAAGGGACTCCATGCATGCACCGTATTGAAAACAGAAACCTTTCCTCTTATATCCAGTGGCTGTGTGCAATGTCTCCTGAAACAGAAAAGTGACCTGTGCATGCTTTCTCTGACCCGCCTCTCCCATTCCAACTCTACTTTCTTCCCTGGAATGTCAGAGGTGCCCGTGTTCGTGACATCACATCTGTAGTTTGAGCAGAAATGAAGGGACTTTAAAACCCCGTATTCATCTTTGTGGGCAGAGTGCCTTCTTTCCTCTCCATTTTCCTGCTTGAATTTCAAGGAAAGCAGAGTGCCTACCAAAGGATGATAGTCATGGTCTTCCCCGCAACCAACGTCACCTGGTTCTTTGCAAATAGTGAAAACAGATTTGTGACATTCAACCTTTTCTAAATCTTGGAAGTATGTCTTAACTGTTCATTTGGTTTTCCTGAAATATCAAATTCCTTATTTCTGATCACTGTTTTCTTTTCTCCACTGAAACCTGTTTGCAAGCTTGTAAAACTGCCCTTGTCTCTTTAAGGCGTGTGAGGCTGGTGAGGCAAGTGTTGAGCCAAGTTCCCATCCCCGCCCCCTCTGATTTAAGCTCAGGCTCCCATGCCTTGAAAACTGGAACAAATATGTTACTTCTTGATGATGGGCTGGTCATTTTCAGTCCAGGTCGCTGGAAAGGGAGCACTTTACCACTAAGAACATGATGTCCTTTCTGGCAAAGCTAACCTTGGAGCTGACCTAATTATTAAATTGGGCTATTCAGATAGTTTTTGTAGAGCGAAACAGTTGAATATCACTGATTTACATTGTTCACCCTAACACCTACCTCGTTGCCTTCGTCTCTCATTCCTTAAACTAGTGCTGCTCGATATGTGGGCTGCTGATAGGCAGCGCCAGCCTCCCCGGGGAACTTGCTCTTTGCTCACCTGGCTGAAATGCTTCTGGAATCCTAAAATAAAAATGGCTGATTTCTTGGAGAACAGATGAGAAGTGTTTTGGGGTTCTGTTTTGTTTTGGAAGTACAACCTGTACAACCAGTAGCAAATAACGACTACGATGAAAGGTGAAGGAAGGGTTGCCAAGGGAAGTGTGTGGGTCAGGAGACCTGAGCTTTGGTGTTGCCTCTGCCAAAAATCAGCTCTGGGATCTTGGGTCAAATTTTCGAATACTGATTTCCTCATCAGTACATGAAAGGGGTAGGCTAAACAGTAGCTTTCAGTGTGCTGACTGCTACCCAGAGCCAGAAACACATTTCTACTAGCAGGCACACGCATGTGACAGAAACAACAGCTTCACAAAACATACTTACTACATGCGGTGCGTTTTGGTATTTTCTGTTCTACTGTATTCTATTTCTTTGTCTTAAAAATGCTAGTCTTGACCTGCTGAATAGATTTCACAATCCACTAATGGGCCATGCGCTCTGGTCTGAGAAAACACAGAACTCTGTAATTCCCGAGGTCCCTCCTAGCAGTATTCAATGACTCTGTTAGATGCCTAAAGGAATTTTCTTAAAACAATAGCTGAGCTGCGACAGATGGCTCTGTGCTTACATTCTGGAGGAAGTGCATGGTGTAGAGCATGGCAGCAGAGTGACCCAAAGATAAACACATAAATTATACACAGCTTCCGAGAATGTGCAATGCTGGAGCTCTGAGAGCGACTTGGACAATCAGCATCTCCAAGTCATTACACTGAATGCTGTCCCAGTAAACCAGTATCAGACACTGGAGGCATGCAACCTGTCGGAGAGACCACAGGCTCTGTGATTGTGGGCAGCCTTCTTTTTTCAATACTTTTTAAAAACATTTTAAATTTTTTATTAACATACAATGTATTATTTGCCCCAGGGGTACAGGTCTGTGAATTATCAGGCTTACACATTTCACAGCACTCACCATAGCAGATACCCTCCCCAATGTCCATAACCCAGCAACCCCATCCCTCCCCCCACCAACCCACAAAAGTTTGTTTTGTGAGATTAAGTTCTCTTATGGTTTGTCTCTTTCCTGATCCCATCTTGTTTCATTTTTTCCCTCCCTACCCCCCATGCCCTGCCTCTCAAATTCCTCATATCAGAGAGATCATATAATAATTCTTTCTCTGATTATTTTGCTTAGCATAATACCCTCTTATTCCATCCACGTCATTGCAAATAGCAAGATTTTGGGTTTTTGATGGCTGAGTAGTATTCCATTGTATATATAAACCACATATTCTTTATCCATTCATCTGTTGGTGGACATCTAGGTTCCTTCCATAGTTTGGATACTATGGACATTGCTGCTATAAACATTCAGGTGCACGTGCCCCTTTAGATCCCTACATTTGTATTTTTAGGGTAAATACCCAGTAGTGTGATTGCTGGATCATAGGGTAGCTCCATTTTTTACTTTTTAAAGAACCTCCATACTCTTTTCCAGAGTGGCTGCACCAGCTTGCATTCCCACCAACAGTGTAGGAGGGGTCCCCTTTCTCCCCATCCTTGCCAGCACCTGTCCTTTCCTGACTTGTTAATTTTAGCCATTCTGACTGGTGTGAGGTGGTATCTCATTGTGGTTTTGATTTGTATCTCCCTGATGCCGAGTGATGTTGAACACTTTTTCATGTGTCTGTTGGCCATTTGGATGTCTTCTTTGCCGAAATGTCTGTTCACGTCTTCTGCCCATTTCTTGACTGGATTATTTGTTCCTTGGGTGTTGAGTTTGGTAAGTTCCTTATAGATTTTAGATACTAGCCCTTTATTTGATATGTCATTTGTGAATATCTTCACCTATTTTGTCAGTTGTCTTTTGGTTTTGTTGACTGTTTCCTTTGCTGGGCAAAAGCTTCTGATCTTGATGAAGCCCCAGTAGTTCATTTTTGTGTGGGCAGCCTTCTTCCTAGTTTCCAGATTATAAGGTCCCCCAAAGAGTGATCTCTAATGGCCTCATCTTTGTATACATTTCACTCACCAAGAAGACAGGCAAATAAAGAAACCAGAAACTTCAAGAGCTCCAGACTTTCCTCTTTTGTACTGTGACCCCAATCATGGCCTCTTGGTCTTCTTTTGTTCCCAGTCCAGGAAAGGGAATGCTATATAGTGAGCAGGAACATGGCAAGGATGTTATCATTTCAGTGGATTCTCGGAGCCACTCCAGGAAGGCTCTAGGATTCCCACTTCACAGAGGAGGGCACAGATGCCCAAAGAGTTCAGTCACTTGTTCTGATCCATTGCTTCTGTAATGAACCTCCATCTTGCCAGCCCAGAGCTCAGGGTCTTTCCCCCAGTGCATCATGCCATCACTTAAGTGCAGAGTCCGTCTGGGTGGATGATGCAGCCTCACTTATTCTGATGACCAGTAGAAAACAGAGGCATAAATGGAGCAGGACAGGACTCAGAGAGAAGAGAGTCCAAATCCTCATTTGTAAAGATAGGGAGGTGGATCCTGGGAAGGTTCCATGACTTGCACAAGGGTGCAGAACTGCAAGGATAACCCATGCCTCTAGTGGTCTTTCCATGGGATGTCAGACATGAAGACGGCAATGACAGTAACAGCAATAATTAAACAGTACTCCTAGTATGAAGCATACTTTGTTTTAGAAGTTGGGGAAATATTTCTAGAGGAAAAATCATTCTAGATCCTTTTAGTCTATAAATAAACACATACACATATTCTGTGGGTGCTGGAATGTTTCAGGACACTGGAACTTGTCAGAAAGCCTAGATTTTTCTGATGCTGAGGGGATGCTTTGCCCACAGCGGTGAACAAGTCTGAACTATTGTGGTTCTACAGAAATGGCAGTCCAGCAGGGACAGACTGGGAGCCTGGCCCCGGTGTCAGACCGTTCCACAAGTGGCAGGAGTCTCGGTGCTCCTTACTCTGCTCCCTCTGCCACACTGCCAAATAGAGTGGGCAAAGGGCTGGTTACCATGGAAGGAAGGACAGGTGGGAATGAATGGTTGCATTTGGTGAAATCCCATCCCTCCCTCCCTCCCCAACAGATCTGAGAGCCCAGGTGGTAGCAAGAGAGACCCCGAGTAGATTTCTGTTCTGCTTACCAAGCTGATGACAGCTGAGCATTGGCTTCAGCATAGCAAGGACCTGGGGAGCAAACTGGCTCCTTATCTGTGACACGGACTCTTTCAGATGCTCATTAATATATAAATGTGCTGATACATTCCCTGCTGCTTTCTGTCCCAGAGCATCAGAATGGATGGTTCCTGGCAAGGAATCCTTGTGATGGGGGTGGGTGTGATGGGTGGAAGGGAAGGAAGGGAGGTTAGTTAGGTAGTCTGACCTGTAGGTAGTCTAAGAACATTTAAAAATCTAAAAGACAATTCCATTTCTGAATGGCTTTGCACATCTTTCTGCCATTTTCTCCACACAGAGCATTCATACTTCCATTTCAGCTACCATGTTACCCCTCTTCAATTCTGGAAAGCCTGAGAGAGGGAAGAAGGAATAGCATGTGGAGAGAGACAGTGGTAGGGGTGGAGACTTGAGGTACAAGGGCTTGGAAGCCAGGCTAAGAATAAGCATTCTGCATTCCTCCCAGGGCTAAGCAAGCTTTAAGGGAGTGAAAAGTTCATGCGGCCAGGCCAGAGAAGGCGGTATTAAATAAGTACCAACCCTAGCAGGACAGGAGAAGCTTAGGGCAAGATTACTCCTCCCCCCTGATTTTCACCCCTTTGCAACAGTTCCTAAGCACGAGCCTCCTCCTGTCCTTAGAAATAGGCCTGGCCTTCCCCAGAGAGTGGCAGCCACTAGTTTTCCTCAACTTCCAAGTCAGTTCATTTCAGATGAACCCAGTGACCAGATCTGCGCTTTCTTTTTTTTTTTATTTACTTGATAGACAGAGATCACAAGTAGGCAGAGAGGCAGGCAGAGAGGGGGAAGCAGGCTCCCTGCTGAGCAGAGAGCCCGATGCGGGGCTCGATCCCAGGACCTTGAGATCATGACCTGAGCCGAAGGCAGAGGCTCGACCCACTGAGCCACCCAGGTGCCCCAGATCTGCGCTTTCAATACATCACTATGAATCAAGGTCCTGACAATACCATTATATCCGGAGTTTGACAGGGGAATGAACTAAGTTCATTCTATAAAGACTTTTCACTGCCCTGTGGACATTTCCTACAAGGGTATCCTCTTTCAGCAGTTTGGTTTTATGGTGTCTGTTCTTATGACAAATCTCCTGGGTACTTTCTGAAAGATGCACTCAGCTCTTGGTTACACCTAGTCCTATGGATGATGCAAACAGTAGCAGTTCTGAATCTGTTGATTTTGAGAAGCACTAGATACTCTTTATGTGGCAGACGGCCTACTCTACACCCACCCCCAATCAGCCTTAATTTAGGCAAACATTTCAGTCCTGGTTTGGGAAAGAGCAACAGCTTGGAAGCCAAACAGAGAAGGCTTCTGGTGCCAGATCATCCACAGGCCAGGTATATGAGACTCTGGAAATTTCCATACTTCTAGGATACCTATAAGTTTCCTTAGCTGTAAAATGGGAGCAGTACTTTCATCTTTGGGTTATGTGAAGATACCAAGAATGTAATACAGCCGATGTACATACAGCTTGGCATGTAGGCTCTCTGTGAGAGCCTATAGTTGGACAGGAGAAATCATACATCCACAAAACCTTTTTTCTGCTGTGGAAAATAAAAATGAGACATATCGCCCTATTTCCCATTGTAATCCATGCCATTATTTACCTCTCTGAGCAGTAACAAAGGGAGGAGAGAACATGTACCAGGCAAGGCAAGCAACTGGCTCTAGGGAAGTAGATAAAATGGTGGGAGGGTGTATTAGTTTTCTATGATTGTGTAACAATGTATCGCAACTATCTTGTGGGTCTGAGGTCTGGACACATGTTCACTGGGTCCTCTGCCCAGGGTCTCACTGGGCTGCAATCAAAGTTTGGATTGGGGCTGAGCTCCTAGAGGCTGTCCGCCTATACCTGCCACATAGCCTTCTCTCCAGTGTGGCAGTTTGTTTCTTCAAGGCCAACAAGGGAATGTCTCTGCTGCTTCTGGTCTTTTTTTTTTTTTTTTAATGCTTAGCTGATTAGGCCAGATACGCTCAAGAAAATTATCTCCCTTTTGATGAACTAAAAAGGCAACTAAGTAGGGATCTTAAACTCCCCACTGCCATATAATGTAACAGAATTTACAAGTTTCACCTACACTCAGGGTGGTGGGGGACTACACATGGCACATATAGGAGAGGACAGGAATCTTGGGGGCTATTCTAGAATTCTGTCTAGCATGGGGCAGGAGGCTGGATGTATCCTAATAAGCAGAGGAGAAACCTTCTTGCTGCTCTCTGTATCATTTTTATGAGAACAAACATTTCTGGGTGTACTAAGGCCACTAGCTTTCAAGGCTGAGCCATGGTGTAATTGTTAAACAGGAAAGAAAAGGGGGCAGGGTGAACCTGAAGATGTGGGATAGCTTTGCAATAAGTGGCAGTGGTGCAATGAGCTTATGAATGAGCGTATTCAACTTCCATTGAACTGTTACTTAGAGAAAGAAATAAAAATTTTTTAAAGAGGGAAAATGGGAGTTTTCCCTGGAAGAGCTCCATTAGTGCCTGTATGTCTGCCTCCAGTGGACACATAATACTAGTTAATGCTCTGTAACCAAAGGACAAAACTGAAAGCGAAGGGATTAAAGAGTTTTCCTTCCCTTCCTCGTCTAAGAGATAAACACAATTGTGGCAACTGATGAGTGAA
This sequence comes from Taxidea taxus jeffersonii, assembly GCA_003697995.1. Lineage (NCBI taxonomy): Eukaryota > Metazoa > Chordata > Mammalia > Carnivora > Mustelidae > Taxidea > Taxidea taxus. The sequence continues at coordinate 29,220 of RCUC01063953.1, forward strand.
ATGTTCACCTGCTAATGCATGGCAGAAATTCATTATAGCTTCTCAGCAGATAAAGAAAAAGACTAGATGGGGAGAGGTGAGGATTCCTAGCCCTGAAGGCTGTCACTGAGAGAGCTGATTCTTCCCAGCTACCATGACTTGGCTGCCTGTGTTAGTCTTTGCATCTGTAAATCCACAGGCCTGAGCAGCAGGCAGAGTTCTGCAGCCCAGAAACTCAGCATTGGCTTGCGCAGTAGGAACAGTAAGAATGTTTCGGGCATCAGCAAAGCAGTGGTGCCAAAAAATGCTTTTTTTCAAGTAACTTTATATTTAATGTTTAATAGTGAGGAAAGAGAATTTTACAGAACTTCTTTACATTTATGTTATGGTTGCTAATTCATGGCTTCATTTGAGATTACCTACTGCAGAAAGGTGGAGACGGAGGAGTGGAGACTATGGTCTTTTTGGTGTTACGGCCTTCAGAAGTCTAGAGGTCTTGGACTACCCCTTGGGAATGGTGTAATAGTAGAACAGAGGACTCAGCCAGAGGGCTCTTTTCCCAACCTTCTGCTTCCAGGCACAATCACATCTAAACCATTTTTCGCACAGAACCAGAGAACATATACTCCAGGAGGGCAAGGATGCTTGTGTTTTGTTCTGTGCTATATTCCACACCCAGCACTGTGCCTAGGACAAAAGAGCTATTTGGAAAATACTCCAGGTGTGGATAGAGGTTTCCGTTTTCAGCAGTCTCTTCCGGCCCACCATGTTGCCCATCTCCCTTCATTCACATAAGATCCCAAGGCATCAGCAGATAACATGTTGTGTTTCTCACATACACCTCATGATACAAAATGATCTGAGGGCACTTTTCAAATATACAGATTACTAGGCCTCTGTAAGAAATTCTGGTTCGGGAAGTGTAGGCTGGAGCTCAGTAATCTGTTTTTGACAAGCACTTCTGATGGGTCTTTTCTTCAGAAGAACGCTGAGATAAATAGCACTGAGCTCAGCAATTCCCCTTACTCAGATTAAGGAGCCACGGCCACTTGACCTGGTTGCTGAGGGGCTATCAAAGCCTTCTGGTCCATTCCCAAGTCACCTGGGCTCAGCCCTGAATCCTGGTTCCTACTCTTCTGAAGGCATGGGCCTGAGAGAGGAGGTGCTCAGGAGCCCCTCTATTCCTGGAACTGACCCCTGAACATCTTGGCCTCTTCTTTTTTCCCAGCAAGCTCTGTTCAGGACCTTCTCCCAGCTGTCACCAGAACATGAATTCCACCCACCTCTGCTAAGTTTGATAATGACCTTTGCCCTGTTAGATGGCAGTTGACCTCTGCAACCAGGCAGGGGCTGACTTTTTTAGTCAGTTTTGGTCACTGAACCAGAGCATTCCTCCCAGGGTGGCTAAATAAAGCCTCGGTCTTTGCATGCCGCACTACTTAACAAAGGAGAGAAGGGAGGTTCTGATCTAGATATGGCCTGACCCTTCTACCCCAAGGCCTCCCGTGAGGCATGGGAGGCCTGAAGAGGCTGGTTTCTCCCTTAGTGATCCTCCTAGGTTTTCTTGTCCCCCTGAACTCAGTGACCCCTGACTGGTTCACCAAGCACTTATGGTTTCCAAGGAAAGGGTTGAGGTTATAGAGTAACTCAATAAAGAAAAGTTGCTGTCTTTATGCTTGGCCCCATAGAACTCTGCCCTAAAAATACTCTCCCCTGGGTTACCCGGGATGATAATTCTGGGGTCTCTAACCCTTGGGCCTGAATTCTTCTTAGAGACTGAACACCAAGGAAGAAGAAAATCTAGGTCCAAGAGAGTAATATGCTCTGTAGCTGAAGGTGAGAGAATGTGATTCATGACTATGGTTATCCAACAGAATAGCTACCTATAGCTATTTAAGCAATTTAAAATTTTTTTAAAAATTAAAAAGTGTTTAATAGCCAGTGTGGCTGGTTCTCATACAAATGGCTACCACATTGGATGGCATAGCTAATAGAGCATTTCATCATCACAGAAATTTCTGTTGCATGGCACTGTTTTGCAGGCACAGCATTGTTCCTTTGACCCTGTCCATGCGATATTTCTTTAGCATCTTTGGAAATATGTCTGTTTCTGTTGGTGGTTCTTGTGATTATGATGCATTATTCTAGAAAAAAAAAAGACTACTGAAGACCGCATTAGAAAACAAAACCAAGGGGAGCCTAAGTGGTTTAGTCAGTTAAGTGTCCAACTCTTGATTTTGGCTCAGGTCATGATCTCAGAGTTGTGGTTTAAGCCCTGCGTCGAGCTCCGCACTGAGTGTGGAGCCTGCTTGAGATACTCTCTTCCTCTCTGTCCCTCCCCCACCCCTACTACTGCACAGGCTATCTCTCAAAATATAAAATTAAAAAAAAGAAAAAGAAAACCAAAACTAATTCCCATAAATGCAGTACTGGGTGGTGGGGAAGATTAATTACCAAAAGGTTGTATTTTCCCCAGTTTTCTTCTATTTCCTTTCTACGAAAGTGTCCTCCCTCCTTTTTCCATTTGTCTTTCTGCTTTATCTGTAGAGTATCTTGTTCTGTGTAAGGCTTCCCAGACAAAGTGAAATGGTAAACCAGACTTCAAAAACAAAAGGATCGGAGGAGAACAACAATAACAAAAAAAAGTCTGTTTGGGGCACAGGAATAAACAGTTGGGCAGAACACGCCCAAATCATACACTGGGGAAAAGAGGGAAAGAAGAAGAGGGAGACCATGAGACTGGGAGGAATAGGGGTCTGGTTGGGATAGCAGGTCTGGCAGGTGAGGCTGTCTGGGCCAGTTCTCACTATTCCTGAGGCTGGCAAGGTGCTCAGGAGTTCCTCTGTGCAGCAATTTCCTGACCAGAATCCTCCTGCTTAGGACCAGCTCCTCCCATGAGAATTTATCTTAAGATAAGTTTATCTGAGGATCACTCGTAGGTAACCTCCATCCTAGGCTAAGTGTGTACATGAAGACCTAGGGTGTGTTTGGGGGAAAGAGGCTTTTTCCCCTGATCACTTGGATGAGTTGCAAGGATGGCACCCCTCTTCTCACCTGCACTGTCTGTGGTTTCCTCACTTAACCCCAGTACCCCTGTAATAGGTTCTTCAGTGCTTGTCCTTGCCCCTAGATGAAACTAAGGAAGCTGAGCAGTGCTTTGAAAGATGGCAGGCAATGGAGTTGGCAGGTGGAGAGCAAGATAAAGTGAAACAGTAAGGGTTGGGGGCCAGGGGTCACAAGAGACAGGAAGCAGAGCAAGGGAAAAGTAAACTTCAGCTGAGTATCAGGAGCAGGTGTGCAGAACTATAATTCTGAGGCCCTGTGGCCAGAAGACTGCAGCTAGGGTGACCTTTTTGACTCATTCCTGAGGCTTTTCTCTGTATTCTTGGAAGGCAGGGCCCCCACCCCCACCCCCCGCATCCCACTCCCAAGCATGGATGGCCAAGAGTCCGTCCAGGTTGATGAGCAACTGTGTCAGAGAGTGCAAAGAGGTGTGGAGAGAAAGTTAGCTGGTCACAGACAGATGGTGGGTGTCCTGGGATCTCCCATCCCTTAGCCTGGGGGCAAAGGCGGTCTATTTCCATACTGTAAGCCACAAACCTTTCTGCAGCCTTGAGTGCATTCCTAATATGAACACAGCTCTCTGAACTTCTATTCTGCCCAGACCCCACCCCAAGCCCCACCCCAGGCTCTGCCAGAGGCATATTTTAAAGTTGTGATGTATAACGCCCCATTTCTCTCTCTGTCTTGCAGCCGTCTCCAATCTGGACATTGAGAGTAAACTGAGCGTGTACTACCGTGCGCCATGGCACCAGCAGAGAAACATCTTCCTCCCGGCCACAAGGCCACCCTGCGTGGAGGAGCTGCACCGCCATGCACGGCAGAGCCTGCAAGCCCTGCGCAGAGGTAACTGGTCCTGGGCTTGGGGAGCTTTTCGGGGAGAGAACTCAGAGCTTGTCCCATCAGTTCTAACGCCTCACCTTGTTACAACAACTACTTTGAAATGTTCCCTTTTCTACACTGAAAACAAATTCATGGGTAATATAACCTGCTTATACATGTAATTAGAAATAGCACTATGGTCTGAATACGTAATAGAATTTAAAAGGAAAATTATTTATAATATTTGCAACATACAAATGCCTGGGCACGACTATACTTAAAGGCATCATAAAGCGGTCAGATGTTTGTGCCTATCAAAAGTAGGTTTGGGGGCACCTGGGTGGCTCAGTAGGCTAAAGCTTCTGCCTTCAGCTCAGGTCATGATCCCAGGGTCCTGGGATTGAGCCCCGCATCGGGCTCTCTGCTCAGCGGGGAGCCTGCTTCCTCCTCTCTCTCTGCCTGCTTCTCTGCCTACTTGTGATCTCCGTCTGTCAAATAAATAAAATCTTAAAAAAAAGAAGTAGGTTTGGATTAAGTAAAGATAATCAGAAGCCATTCTGAACAAAAACTAGAGGGAAATGAAGGAGTTCAGGGCCAGGAGGACACAACCATAAAAACTGGTGCATTGTGCATACATTAAACATGAGCAAGAAAAAAAAAAAACCTCAAAAAAACCCAACACCTTTGGGTTATAATTAAAAGAGAATTAGGTTTGATTCAGAAGTAGGTTCTAGTTTTTTTCCCTCACAAGAAGTGCTGGTAGAACACAGCTGGGACCTAGGGCACTGTTTGTTTGTTCAGGACCCTCCTGTGCCTTGTAGGACAGCTGTCATCCTTGGCTCCCACCTAGTCATTTAAAAGCCAGACCCTCCCTCAGGGGATGTGCTCCTGTTGAGAACCAGTGACATGGTCCATTCTCCAGCAGAGCACATGGAGGCCTAGAGAGGTCAGCAAACTTGCTCAGAGTCACATACAGCCCATTAGGTAGAATGCCAAGACCCTGATCCAGGCCTCCAGACCCCCAGCCAGAGCTCTTTTCCTCCTCACCACACACGGTGTCCTGGGAAAAATAAATATTTCTATTTCTCTTTCCCTCTCAGTCCTGAAAAAGCCAGAGATGGGCACAAAGCAGGCAAGGTAGAAGGTAACAGCCTTCTCTTACTTTCCAGTGGCTTAAAACCACTGTAGTTGGGACAAGGAGATTAAAAACTGGCATTATCCTTTTAGAGCCCCACCCTAAGTTGGGTATCAGAAGTTGGCACACCAGCTTTTCTGGCCTTTAGACTTTTGCCGTGGAGACAGATAGTGGCGTCTGTACCTTCAGTGCCTTTGTTCCAAATTCCCTATGCTCCTGTAAGGAACAGTATTTTCCAAAAGTATTACAATTCAAATTAAACACTTTAATGTGACTATGAGGATGGAGAAATGACACGTTTGTCTTCAGTTTATGTTCTTCCACATGTTTATGGCTTCTCCCTTTCCCCATAGCCCTGGTCTTCTCCCCCTTTAATGAAAGAATTAACTGACTAATATCCCTAACTCAACTGTTTCTAAAAATTTCCCTTGGTTATTGGTAGCCGATACTGTGACACTTACAAAAAAGAGTGAGGACCAGTATCCTCTAGAAGTATTTCTGGCATTCTTACTAATCACTTTGATTTTTTAAATTGAGTCACTTCAATTTTGTAGTTGGCTAAAAAGTCCTTCTTTACCAAATTTTTAGTGTAAGCACCTTCTGGAATCTTCCTTAACATACTCACCATTCCCTTGCAGCCTCAGTTAGGCACCCTTCCCATAATAATATCCTTTGCATCCTCCCAATCGTGTCATTTATACACTTATATCATCACTAACCCCTTATAGGCCTGTCTGCCACCATTAATCCATGAGCAACTCAAGAGCTCGAACGGTGTCTTATTAATTTTTTTGTTCAAATCACTTAGCATGAACGTGACATAGTGTAGGTCCTCAATGAATGTGTATGTAAGTAAATCAAATTCTATAGAAAACTGGTTGAGCACTGAGGGCAGAGAATGATGACAGAGGAATCTGATCATTCTCACTAAATACTTTCTCTGATCCCATCATCAGAGAGCTTGAGTTACATTAGCCCTTTAGACATAATTATTTTTATCCCTTTATTATTATTCATAAGTCATCCCTGATTAGATTTTTCCAGATTCGACCAGATAACATTAAGCTGCTTGTAAGCTATCACATTTCACTGTGTTGTCGGGTTTGGACTTAATGACAGAACTGAGGAACAGCAAGTGCCAATATCAATTTTCTCAGAACTTCCTCCTGGGGGCTGAGAGAGGGATATAAGGCCTCCTGGGGTTTTGGAAGGAAGATTGTGGAGCTGCATCTTGTCCTCCACAGACTGGCTTTCTTTGAGGTTGTCTCAACAGCAAATCTTGGGTGTAGTAGTTTTAATAGCACTGCAGAGAGCCATAAACAGGAATTATAGGCATCATAGAATTAAAAACATGCAGTGTGGAATTAAAATTAGAAAGTGACTTTTTTTTTTTTTTAACCTTGTCCAAGAAACAGCAGCGTAGCAAGGTATTCATCAGAATACCACTCCTGCCATCTGGTGGCCATGACTAACACCGACCAGGCACCGGCCCTGCTGGGCAAACAGGGCAGTGAGCTTCCCCGGAGGCTCCCTGGACAGCTGATAGACCCTGGCTTCCCCCAGGACTAGGGATAATGAAGCCCAGACGAGTAAAGCTGTGGTGGCAGCCGTGCTTTGCTCCTTTCCGAGCTGAGGCTAAAAGGAGAGAGCAGAGGGCTGAGATCAGAGCCTAGAAATTGGCTGCTTTCAAGATCTGCTCAATAGCAAACCTCTCAACAAAGCCTACTGAGGCCAAGCGCTGCACCACACGTGGGATGCAGTGAGCAGTAACAACCACTTGGTCCCTGTCCACAGGGAATGCCTGTCTGGTGAAGGAGCCGGACAGGTAAGCAGGGGACTCGGCGCAGCACCGTGGGTGCTCAGAGAAGGCTTCCCGGAGCAAGTCACACCTCACTGGATTTCAGAGTACTTAGGATCGGATTCCCCCTCTTCCCCCCTCTTTTTCTTAGCAGTTCTTTATACTCAGAGCCAATGATGGCTTTAAGTGATGTCATCGTTTATGTTTGTAAGACAGGGAGAGAGATTACCAAGTGGCTGTAAAGAGACATTTATATTTTATATTGTCTTTCAAGTTTCAGGGCTGAGGTCTAAGTTCCACTGGTCTAGAGGAATATGGACCAAGGGTCTACTGCAGTTCCAGACTCTAGCAGATGAATGTTCTCCCAACCACAGCACCAGAAAAAATATTAGTAGGGAGCCATTAATCTAGCCTGCCTCCTCCCAGCCTAGGGCAAATGAAAGAGATGTGAGAAAGTGTAGGAAGGGAGCGACTAAATGGGAAATTGAGTTGATGTCTCCCTCCTGACTCCCTTCCTCTGACCTCTTCCTAACCAGTGACACCTGTATTCTACTCTTTATTACGTATTTTAAAATGTAACTTTCCTTGTGCTGTCCATTTAGAAAAGCCCACTGTTTGCTTGCAGAGAGCAAAGAGGATGGCACTAGAGGTAGACACTTCAACAAAGAAGACATTTATCTCAAAAGGGCTTTCTGATAACCACTGGCTGGTCCTCAGTTTAGCTACCTCTTCGGTGACTTCATGTCTTGGTTAGATGAGGAGGCCCTGGGCATGAGTGTGGGCTGGATCTGCAGGCTCAGTGGCCTTCAGTGTGGCCAGTGTGTGGGGCAGGGTGTGCTCTGTAGCTCACTGAGACACCCAGAAAGCTAAACTGCTCTTGGGCTCTCAGTGATTCTTGTTACGAAGTCAGGACCACTTCATCCCACAAACAGAAATTTCTTGGCTTTCTTCAGAGGTAGCTTTATTTCTAAATCAGACAACTGTCGTCATTGAGATTCCTTTACTTTCTCTATGAGCCTAGGATTTCAAAGCCCTCTGAGTGTTAGGCATGACAGAGCTTAGATGGCTGTAATGGTGTGCTGGTCACAGGCTCTCTAGAAAAGAAAATGTAGATAAAGAAATAGAGAGCTGGTGGAAAGATAGATAAAAGCCCTAATGTGTAACACCCTCTAATTTCTGTGATGTAAATACCTTCACTGTGGCCTACTTCAAGCTACCAATAGTTTAAAAACTGGCCTGCAAAATTCCTGACCATGTAGCAAGCAGTCAGCAGCCCTGAGCCAGTGTGAGCCGACTCCCTCACCCACCGAATGGCCGGGAGCATCCGTGCCTGCCACTCCCCAGGAGGCTCTGGCATGTCTGTGCCCACCATCCCCTCCAGCATCAATGTCAGCTATTGTTCTAGACTTTTATTTTTTTTGCTCATGTTGTTTTGAAGGGAAGCATGTTGAAGATATACTGCTTTTTCCAAACTCAAGATTGAGCCATCTCGTACAAAGATTATGAGATGGACCCAGTAAAATGTAAGTGCCCATTTTCATATTGAAGTTTAGCTTGGAACCATTCTGAAAATCTTATTTGGTGTAAGGATGAGCTAGATTAGGAGAAACTCCCTTTTTTCTAGCTGTTTTCTCACCCTCCCAAGGGGAGAAAGAGAAATGGAAAATGCCAAGGATGTGTCTGTATTATTGCTTTTTCTTCCCCCAGAGCACCGGAGCCGGAGTGATCGCCGGGAGCAGAGAGCCGCTGCCCCTCTTTCCGTAGCGGCCCCTCCACTGCCAGCCTACCCCCCAGCTCACAGCCAGAGGAGGCGTGAAGTTAAGGACCGACACTTCTTAACGGTGAGCTTGGTGGCCAGCCAGCAGCCCTGGCCTTGCTCATCAGAAACCATGAATGGGTCTTGGGAGTCCATTTCCTTCCTCCTAGTGGAGGAGCCTGGGCCACCTAAGAGAGCCAAGTCATGGGTATTTGAGAGTGACTAGATTTTTTTTCCCCTTTCATTCATGCCTCTTTTGGAGAATAGAGTAGGAGTACATAAGTATTTTTTTACTTAACTGGTTGCACAATGCAGCAAAGCCATAATAATTAAGGACTCTGAAATCAGGGGGAAATTTTTGCCTCAAATATGAGTTTTTCTGTATAGCAGCAGAAAGATTTAGAGCAGGTGACTTCTGTGTCCTGAGCCCCCTCATCTGTAATTTGGGGATATGAATAGCACCTCACTCATAAAGTTTGAGGGCTAAACGAGATAAGGCCTGGAAAGAAGGTAGCTGGTGCGTGGCACGGAATAAGACCTCAGTAAATGTTCACTCTTACTGGGCAGGTGCTAGTGCAGGTGACTCGGTGGGGTGGGCTGCAAAAAGAAAAATGTGAAATGTGAAAGATCACCACGTGAAGATGAGCCCTGTCATCCTTTCATGCTTCCCCATTCTATAAGGGAGGCTAGGGCTGCCGGGTCACCAGTTACCCGAGTGTCCTCATCACTGCTGGTGATGGCAGCTTTGCCTGGGTGGATGTGGTTGTAGCTCAGCCCAAGCCCCCAAGTACGAATGACAGAGGAAGCTGAGCCCAGGTCGGAGCACCTATAAACATCACCACCACGAGTGCGCCTTCTACGGCCTCGGCGGGGAGAGGTGAGCGCTGTGTGCCCCTGAGGAGGGCATCGTTGAAGTGAGGGGCTATCATTTCTGTGACCAAATCAGCCCACATGGCTGGACCCCTGTTCCCTTGTCAGTACAGTTTGAGGCCCAAAGTCTTAGAAAGTTACGAGTGTGGGTCCAAGTTGAGGTTTTTACTTGAAATTAAGCTTCTGTGTATGGTAATAAACCCTGCGCCCTTCTGGCTTTTACGATACACAAAACAGATGCAAAATATTTGGACGGCAGGATGCCAAACATCCAGCTGAGAACAGACTTCATCTAAATGAATCTGCATGCTATAACATACCCAGATACAACAGTAGGTGATGTTGACCAAGACATAGATATTTGTCCTACCTGTGGCTGCACGGTGGGCTCCATGTCCTTCAGGCTCATCGAGGCTCCTCAGAGCCATGTCACACTCAACTGTGCTGCTGCATTGCAGCCCAGGGATGAGAAAGGAAGGTGAGGGACTCTGAGGGCTTTCTAGGTCTTTATATAGAGCAGTTACACATGCTAGTGATTTGTCATAAAAGCCCCTGCTCGACAAAAGTTTTATTAAGCTCAAATCTGCTTGCAAAAGCATTTGCTTTTAATGAGGCATTTCTGCATAAAAATGCTAAAAATATTTTTCCATTCATTATAACATGTTTTGTGGCTCATTAAGTTTTTTTTTTCCAGGGGGGCGGATGGGAGAGAATGATGTTGAGCATTTACAGAAATGACATAAAAATATCACCATTTGTCACAATCTGCATAATTTTTAATAATGTCTAAATACCAAAGTAAGACTATAGGAAAAAGCCTAAAATAATGAATAACAATGAGGGTGCTTCATTTACCGAACAAGCATCAATAAAAGGAGGGGTCTAGAGCAAACTTACGTAAGCCAGAAAGTGTACCCATCTCAAATGATAATACTTAAAATCACCCCAATTACTTAGAAATACTGTTTCATTGATTTGATTGAACTTGGGTCACCAAGTTCACTGGAAGATCTTCCATTCAAGTTATATCCCTCAGACCTGAAGGGGATTCAGAACAGAGCACAGTGCTATGCATTAAGCTTACAAGAGCTGTATATTGCTACCAGAGAAGAGGCTGCAGGTACAGGGACAGGAAATTTGCAACCACATTGCTGGACATTTTCTTAGAGAGCAACAGAAAAAAAGCATTCATAGTGAGATTCTGATACACAATCTTCCACAACTCTGCAAACTGTTACACTGTAGTTTGGTCGTTAAGGGTATAGACCGCGAAGTCAAACTGCCTGGGTTGGAATATCAGCTCTACCATCTATTAGCTGTGTGACCCTGAACAAGTTAATCATTTTAGTGTCTCTGGGATAACAGTGATAGTACCTCCTAAGTTTGAAACAAAGACTGAATGTGTTAATACATTGTTAATACATGTAAATAGTACCTAATGCATAATTAGCACTTGATATCATTGTTAATAGCCAATCAAGTTCATGGCATATCATTGATATTGTAATAAGATGATGAGTCTAACTAGGTTTCAATCCCAGCTCTACAATTTCTTTGGTTGCATGATTTTGAAAAAGTTTTACCTTTGAGTCCCAGTTTCCTTATCTGTGAAATGGGGATGATAACTTCAATTTTACAAGGTTGTTAAGAAGATTTAAAAGTGTTATATAAATACAATTGAATCGTGTATATATGAAAAAGTGCCTAGTGTAGTGCCTAAAACATACAGATATCTGAATCTATATTCATAAACACTTAAAATCAAACTCTTACCATCAAATGAAAAGCCTGTAACATAGATTCACTAATAAGACTAGAGGAAATATAAGCTGTGGTACTCCTTCTAGAGGGCAATTTCCCAATATTTATTTATATTATATTTATAACTATAAGATGTTAAATTATGCTAAGTGAAATAAGTCAGACAAATACCATATGATTTCACTTGTATGTGGAATCTAAAAACCAAAACAAATGAGCGAACAAAAGCAGAAAGACCCATAAATACAGAGAACAAACTGATGGTTGCCAGAGGGGAGGGGAAGAGGTGAAGGGCATTGGGAAGTACAGGCTTCCAGTCATGGAATGAGTAAGTCATGGGGATGAAAGGTACAGCACAGGGACTATAGTCAATGATACTGTGATAGCATTGTACGGTGGCAGATGGGAGCTACGCTTGTGGAGAGCACTGCATAATGTAACACTGTTTCTCAATTATACTTCAATAAAAAAATAAATAAAAGGGGCAAAAAAGCCCTTACAAGATGGGGTACCTGGCTGGCTCAGTCGGCGGAGCATGTGTCTCTCAATCTTGGGGTTGTGGGTTTGAGCCTCACGCTGGATGTAGAGATTACTTAAGAAAATAAAATCTTTACCCAAAAAACCCCCCTGTGAGATATTCATACCCTTTGATCCAGCAATTGTATATCTAGGAATTTATCCTAATGCAAAGATATTTTCACTAGGATGTTCATCAAAGCACTGTTTGGAATAGGAAGAATAGTTACAAATATCTTAAATATCCAACAGTAGGTACTTAGTGAATTCTGATATATCATAGGATAAACTATAGTATCAAAAAGTATCACTAAAGAATATTCAATGACATGGAAAATGAATATTTTATCATCAGGGAATTTTAAGTCGTGTAAAAATTGTGTATGGTATCTATGAGTGTGTACATGAGTATATATATATATACATGCATAGGAAAAATGGCTGGAAGGCTATATACCTGTGCTTCCCAAACCATGTGATGGGGTCCTCCAGGGCACTGCAATGAAATTCGAAGGGTGCACTGGGATATTTTAAATTTTCAAGAGGTACAGTGTCCTCTGTTTCTATCCGATGATGACTCCAAAGTAGCCTTATAGATCTTGCAAGTGGAAAGAGAGGTTGCTTGGTTTCTTAACATGTAATTTAAATCAGAAGTTCCAAGAGGAACACAAAGGAAACTGACCAGCCAACCTAGCTTAAAACCCACTGTCAGCTGAAAATTCAAGGTCTCTCTCACAACTGTTAAAGCCCATCTTGGGAATCCTCATCCTTCAAGGGTGGGAAAGGAGATGATCTCAGGCCTAGATGGTTTTCCAGAGGAATTCTAAGCCTTCCAAGTCCAAATAATACCAGTGCTCTATAAATTATTTCAGAGCATTGAAAATAAAATAGAACTTCCCCATTTCTTTTATGAACATGTTATGAAAGTTTGACACCTAAACCTGACAAAGAATGGAAGGAGTGGGGGAGGGAAATATAGACAAATATCACTCTGGTTATTAATGCGGAAATAATAAATGTTAGCAAACAGAATACCACATTAAGAAATTCATATACCATGACTAAATGGGATTTATTCTATGAATAGAAGGTTGGTTCAATATTAATATATTAGTATCATATACTTATATATATTAGTATATGTATTAGTATATATATAGTATTATATATATATATATATGGTATCATATACTAATCATATACTATCTAAAGGGAAAAAAATATATGATTATGTCCATGGGTGCCAGAGAGGCCTTAAATAAAATTCAACACATATTCTTTATAAAAAGACTTGAGAAAATAGGAATTGAGTGGTACTTCATTAACATGATAAATATACATATCTTAGTCCTAAAGTCAGTCTCTTAATGGGGAAGCACTAGAGGCATTTCCAGTAAAATCAGAAACAAGGCAGAGATGCTCACTATCTATCTCTGCTACTAATTAATATTATACTAGAGAGATTAATCAATGCAACTGGACAAAATAAATCAATTATAGGCATAAGATTTGAGAAGAAAGAAGTAAAGCTATATCTAGTTGCAGATGATATGATACTATAGGATCTTCCAGGTAGAGGATCAATGATAAAACTAATTCAAACACACAGTAAGGTAGCAGGATACAAACATACAAAAATCAATAGCCTTCATTTACACAAATGATAGCCAATTAAAAGACCAAATAGTAGAGAAAACTCCATTTACAGCAATAACAAAGAAGATTAAATACTTAGGAATTAATTTACCAGAATGTGCAAAACCTGTATGAGAGCAACGACAAAGTATCCTTTAAAAACACAAAATTAGATTTTCTCAAATGAAGGATGTCCCCTATTCTTGGAAAGAATGATTCAGCATTATAAGTAGGTCAGTTCTAAGTTGATTTATAAATTTAACATAATCTCAATAAAAATACCAATAAGCTTTGATACTAAAGTTCTCATGGAAAAACAAACACAAGAATATCCAGGAAAACACTGACAAAGGAAACCAATAAGGGGTAAGTAGCTCTACCTGGCATTAAGATATCCTTAAAGCCTTTATAATTACAATTGTGTGGCACTAATACATGAATAACATGAATAGAAAAATATGCCAGTAGAAAAAAACAAAAATATACCACTAGGAAAAAAATACAAAGCCCAGAAATCAACCCAAATATATATGAAAACATAATCTATGTTAAAGGCAGTATCCCAAAACACTGAGGCAAAAGATGGGGTTTTTTTTTAATGATGCTGGAACAACTGGGTAGCCACTTGGTAAAAGACAAAATTCCATTAGAGTTTCTCAACCTTGGCATTATTGACATTTTGAGTCCAATAATGCTTTGCTGTGGAGGCTGTCCTGTGTGCTGTGCTATGTTTAGCAGCACTCTCGGCCCCTACCCAAGAGATGCCAGGAGCACTCTTCCCCCTAGTTTTGACAACCCAGAATGTCTCTAGACACTGCCAAATGTCCCCTGGGGAGAAAAAATTGCCCCTAGTTGAGAATCATGTAATTAGATCCATACTTCACACCAAACACAAGATTAAGCTCCTAATGGATCAGGGACCTAAACATAAAAACTGAAACCATACAAGTACTAGAGGAAAATAGGGGTGAATTATTCTTTAACCTCGGTCTTTAACTCTGACTCAAAATACAGAGGCAGTAAAAGAAAAGATTGATAAATCTGAACAGTAAAGATTTTTGTATGCTCGAACACCATAAAGTCAAAACATAAGCCAAAATTGGGAGAAAATATGTGCAATCTATATCACGAAGGACATAGTATCACTAAGTAGATAAATACCTCTTTAAAACTGAGGGACTAAGAGGGGTGCCTGGGTGGCTCAGTTGTTAGCGTCTACCTTCGGCTCAGGTCATGATCCTGCAGTCCTGGGATCAAGCCCTGCATTAAGCCCAGCATCGAGCCCCGCATCGGGCTCCCTGCTCAGCGGGAAGCCTGCTTCTCCCTTTCCCTCTCCCACTCCCCCTGCTTGTGTTCTCTCTCTCACTCTCTATGTCAGATAAATCTTTTAAAAAAAATTTGAGGGACAAAGAAAGGAACAAAACCATGGTAGAAAAATGGGGGAAAAGCCTTGAACAGACAATCCAGAAAACACATAAAGATGTTGCTTAAACTTAAAAACTGTGCAAACTCACTCATAATTAGAGAAATGCAAACATTTATGTTGAGAAATCACTCATCACCTAATTAGACTGGCAAAAATTAAACAATATGGCAACATAATCTGGTGAAACTGGGGGGAAGCAGGCACTCACAAACACTGCTGGTGAGAATGCAAACTTGGTACGGCCTATCTGGAGGGGAATTTGGTGATACCTAACCAGACGACATATACCCTTACTATATATACTAAACATACACCTCCAGTATTACCAAAAGATTAGTCATTGCAGTATTGCTTAAGATCAAAAGATACTGTAAATAACCAAAAGCCTATACGTAGGTGGATATATTGAAGAATTATTTATCTATGAGTGATAATAGCCCTTCTTCTGTGGCACATGTACTTTACTGATGGAGTAAACTACAGGACGGTCACACAATGCAGTACTAAGCAGCTGTAAGAAAAATGAAGAGGATCTTTATGAACTAATAAGGAGTGATTCCAGGACATATTCTTTTTTTTTCTTTTTTTTTTTAAGTATTTATTTATTTGACAGACAGAGATCACAAGTGGGCAGAGAGGCAGGCAGAGAGAGAGAGGAGGAAGCAGGCTCCCCGCTGAGCAGAGAGCCCGATGTGGGGCTCGATCCCAGGACCCCGGGATCATGACCCGAGCCGAAGGCAGAGGCTTTAACCCACTGAGCCACCCAGGCGCCCCCCAGGACATATTCTTAACTGAAAAAGGCAAAGCCCAAGGTTCCAGCACAAGATGGCAATATCGGAAAGCCCTGAACTGACCTCCTCCATGGAACACCCCGAATTGCACCTATTGATAGAACAGTTCCTCCTAACGAAGACCAGATGACTGACTGAACAGCTTCGGAGCAACCAAAGATGGAGAGAAGAGCGAGCAAGCGAGAGAGTACCAAAGGAAACCCCTACACTCACACTGTGAACAGCAGTGGGGAGGGAGAGTACTGAGGAACTGGGAACAGATCCCTCTGTCCATGGGCACAGAAAAATAAAAGCCACAGCTTTAAAGAGCAAGTAGCATATAAAAGACACAACCGTAGAACTCTGCTGAGCAGTGAAGGAGCTGTGGGAATGTTCTCCAGGTGAGAGAGACACAGTTTATGTTCCCATGTCACCTTAAAAGCCTAGAATGGAGCAGGGTCCAGCCTCCATAACAGGTGGGTCTGGCCCCCGAAGAGAGCTTGCAACCTCAGCAAGCCAAGGGTCCACAAGCCTGCACCAGTCTCGGTTGCACCAAAGCAAAGGGAAAAAAAAAGCCAAGTTTACAAGGGCCAAAAAACTGTAGGAGCACTCTCTTCCCCTCCACCTTAAAAGCCCAGATGGGAACGGGATCCAGATGCTATAAGTGGTGGGTCTCAATGCCATAACTGGCTGGTCTGGTCATCACCAGGAGCTTCTGACCTCAGCAAGCCCAGGGTCTGCAAGACCGCACCAACCCTGGTCACAATGGGACACAGAAAAAAAGCACCATAGTTTAAAAGGGCAGAGGAACAGCTGGAATCCTCTCTCCCACTCCACCCTAAAAGCCCAAGCCAGAATAGGGTTTGGCTCACAGCTTGCAACCTCAGCTAGCCTAGAATCCACAAACCCACAACAGCCCACAACTACCCTGTGGTGCTGAGGCACAGAAAATATTTTTGAAAAAAAAATTTATACTTTATTTTTTAATTTTGTCTTGTTTGGTTTTTATTTTTGTTCTTTTGGGTTTGGTTTTGTTTTTGCTTTTCCCCTTCTTTAAAAAAATTTTTTTTCTTTTCTATAAAAAGCCACAGTTTAAAAGAGTAACACATACTGCCACAGCTCCAGCCAGCCAGCAAAAGTCACCAAACACACACAGTCTATGGAGAGGACAACACACACAAGACCACTCCTTCAAGTTTAGAAGAAGTAGCCTCTCTGCCTAACCCATAGAAACACCAAAAGTTGAGCAAAACAGGAAGAGAGAGGAATATGCTCCAACAGACAGAAAAAGATAAAAACCTCAGAAAAAGGAATAAATGAAAGAGATAAGCAATATGCCTTTTGAAAAAAAAGATTTTATTTATTTGAAAGACAGAGCAAGAGAGGGAACACAAGCAGGGGGAGTGGGAGAGAGAGAAGTAGGTTCCCTGCCAATCAGGGAGTCCAATGCCGGGCTAGATCCCAGGACCCTGGGATCATGACCTGAGCCGAGGGCAGATGCTTAAAAACTGAGCCACCCAGGCACACCCCCCTTTTTTAAGCAATATGCCTAATAAAGAATTTAAAATAATGATAATAAAGATAGTGGGCTGGAGAAAAAAGTGGAAGAATTTAGTAAGCCCTTCAGTAAAGGTATAGAAAATACTAGAAAGAACCAATCAGAGTTGAAGAGTACAACTGAAATAAAAAACACTAGAGGGAGAGTCAGTAGTAGGTTAGAGGATGCAGAAGAATGTACCAACAGTCTGGAAGACAGCATAATGGAAAGTGCACAAACTGAACAGCAAAAAGAGAAAAGAATTTGTTTAAAAAGATTTTATTTATTTACGTAAGAGACAGAGAGAGAGCATAAGCTGGGGGGAGGAACAGAGGGAGAAGGAGAAGCAGACTCCTCGCTGAGCAGGGAGACTTACGTGGGGTTCAGTCCCAGGACCCTGGGATCATGACCTGAGCCGTAGGCAGACACTTGACCAAATAAGCCACCCATGCTCCCCAAGAAAAGAATTTTTTTAAAATGAGGCTAGATTGAGCAATCTCTTGGATAATATCAAGTGAACAAACACTCATAACGTAGGGTCTTAAAAGAAGAGAAAGAAAGGTGTAGAAAACTTACCTGAAGAAATAATAACTGAAAACTTCCCTAACCTAGGGAAGGAAACAGATACCCACTCCCAAGAAGCACAGAATTTTATACACGATGAACCCAAGGAGGTCTGTACCATGGCACACAATAACTAAAATGTCAAAGAGAGAATTTTAAAAGCAGCAGCAGGAGAGAAAAAAAATGTTAACTATGAGAGAAAACCTATAAGACTATCAGCTGATTTCTCAGCAGTACTCTGCAGGCCAAAAGGGAGTACATGATATATTTAAAGTGCTTGAAAGGAAAAAACCTGCAACCAAGAATACTTTACTGGCAAGGTTATCATTCAGATTTGAAGGCCAGTTAAAGTTTCCCAAACAAATGAAAGACAAAGGAGCTTATCACTACTAAATGAGTCTCACTAGAAATGTTAAAGGGACTTCTTTCAGTGGAAAAGAAACAGCTATATTTAGACATAAAAATTATGAATAGAAAAATGCAAAGTATGAAAACATGCATTATGTGTGGAGAGGGAGTAAAAAAGGGAAGAGAAAGGTAAAAGAAAATTAAGGTTTTCTTTTCCTGTTTTTTTAGACTATATTTGAACTTAAATGACCAAACCTCATGAGAACTACAAACACAAAACCTATGACAGATACACACACACACACACAAAAAGAAAGTCAAACACAACACTATAGAACCTCATCAAATACAAAGAAAGAGAACAAGAGAAGGAGCACCAAAGAACTACAAAAACAACCAGAAAACAAATTTAAAAATGGCAATAAGTACATACCTATCAATAATTACTTTAAATGTAAATGGCTTAAATGCTGCAGTCAAAAGATGTAGGGTGGGCAGAATAGATTTAAAAAGACCCATGTAGACTTCCGGGAAAGATGGTGGAATAGGAGAAGAGGATCATGGGCTCATCTGCCCCTACAGACATCACTAGGAAACACCCACATCAATGTAAATAAACCAGAACAACTAGAAGACTTGACAACATTCTCTCCCAGCTAAATGTAGAGAAGAGGCCACACACATAAAGAGGATCAGAAGGACTGAGATGCAGTGTGGAGCCAGACAGACTAGCAGGACTGCCCACAGGAGGGAGGGACACCACCAGCACAATAAAGGGAGAGGAGAGGACCCTGCACTAGGCACCCCAGGCATGGGGACTGCACTGCAAAAATGAATCCCCATAACATTTGCCTTTGAAGGCCAGTAGGGCTTAACACCTGGAACTTTAAAAATCAGCAACCTCAGCTCTGCAGGAGCTGGGAAGGTCACAGGGAACTGAGTCCCCACCTTTAAAGAGACAGCATTTAACAAACAGCCCCACTGAGATAAAGCATAGAAGCAATAGTTTGAAGACTTCCCAAGATATACTGGAAGATTTATTTACTAATGTCAAAGCATGTGCTGCAGGGGCAGGGAACTTTGGGAGACTTTTCCAAGAACAAAAGTGCTGGTAGGTGCCCTTTCCCTTCTGTGCCCCCAGCCTAGATAAACGGACACCTGGTGGAACCACCAGAGCGCAACACTCTCCAGTTAGCTTGCTAACAGCTTGTGTCCAGCCCCCATGCTCTTCTGCAGATCTGTCCCCTCCAATCCATCAGGATTTCACAGAAGTTCTCCTGGGCACCTGCAGCTCGCCACCCAGAGCAGGCTGGCTCACACACCTGGCCCCTGCACTCTCTACAGACATACCTCTTCCAATATGCCCTTGGCCGGAGCCCATCCAAAGCAGTGCCAAAGGCTGGCTGTGTGCAAGCAGCCCCAACAGGAGCCAGGACCACTCCAAAGTGACTCCTGAGGAAAGTAACCACCCATACCAATATGACTGCAGCCCCAGCAATGGGCTGGGGGCAGACATGACATCTGACTGCAGGCCCCACCCACGAATGAAAGCTTCTCAGGACATAACACAGGGAAAGTGCTCTGCAGTTTGATGCTACCACAGCTCTGGGAAAAGCCTGATGTAACTCAACTTAAGACCAAGGTGGCCCCAGACTGGCCCACTAACAACATAGTAACCAAACCCTGCCTATAACAGGCAAAGAGAGCCATTAGAGACAAATATACTGAAGGCAAATACAGCAAAGCCACAATAGTAGGACACATGCAACACATATAGGAGACACCCCTGAAATGCCAGGTTCTGGTGAAGAGGGAATGTTGTGCTGCAGAGCACTACAGGACCTCTTCCTCATAAGGTCACTACTTCCAAGAGCAGGACACATGGCTGATTTTCCTAACATGGAGAAAGAAACACAGAGAGTTAGATAAAATGAGAAGACCCAGGAATACATCCTGAATGAAAGAAAAGGGCAAAAGTGAAGCAAGAGAGCTAAACAAAACAGAGATAAGTAATATGCCTGATAGAGTATTTTGAAGTAATTGTCATAAAGATTCTCACTGGACTTGAGAAAGGAGTGGAGGACCTCAGTGAGACCCTCAAAAAAGAGATAGAAAACATAAAAAAGAACCAATCATAAATGAAGAACTTAATAACTGAAATTAAAAATACACTACACAGAATAAATGGTAGACTAGAGAAAGCAGAAGAACAGATCAGTGACCTGGAGGACAGAGTAATGGAAAGCAATCGAGCAGAACAGTAGAGAAAAAAAGAATAAAACATGAAAATAGATCAAGGGAACTCAGTGACACCATCAAGCCTAGTAATATTAACATTAGAGGGGTCCCAGAAGGAGAAGAGAGAAAAGGGGGAGAAAATTTATTTGAAGAAATAACAGCTGAAAACTTCTCAAATCTAGGGAAGAAAACAGAAATCTAGATCCAGGAGGCACAGAGAGCCTGCAACAAAATCAACCCAATTACAAAGACAGTAATTGAAATGGCAAAAAGTAGTGACAAAAAGAGAATTTTAAAAGCAGCAAGAGAAAAGAAAACAGTTACATTCAAGGGAAACCCCAAAAGGCTGTCAGCTGATTTTTCAGCAGAAGCTTTGTAGGCCAATAGGGAGTGACATGGTAGATTCAAAGTGCTGAAAGATAAAAACCCTGCAGCCAAAAATACTCTGTCCAGCAAGGCTATCATTCAGACTAAAGGGAGAGAGAGAGTTTCCCAAAGAGACAAAAGTTAAAGGAAACCATGACCACTAAACCAGCACTATAAGAAATGTCAAAGGGGACTCTAGAGTGGAAACAAAAGACCCTAAGAGTAAAATAAGTAGGAATCATAAAAGTAGTAAAAGTAAGTGTATCTATAATACAGTCAAGGGACTCACAAAGTAAAAAGATGTAAAGTATGACACCATTTACCCAAGATATGTTGGGGAAGACAGTAAAGAATGGGTTCAAACCTAGGTGATTATCAACTCAATATACAGTGCTATATGCCGAAGATGTTGTATACAAACCTAATGGTAACCAGAAATGAAAAACCAGTAATAGATAGGTAAAAAATAAAGACAAAGGAATCCAAGAATATTACTAGAGAAAGCCAACAAACTATGCATGAAGACAGCATGAAAGGAGCAGAGAAGAACTACAAAAACAACCATAAAACAAAGTAACAAAACTGTAATAAGCACACACCTGTCAATAATTACTTTGAATGTGAATGGACTAAATGCTCCAATCAAAAGATATAGGATGATGGAATGGATAAAAAGGCAAGACCAGACCATCTATATGCTGCCTACAAGAGACTCATTTCATACCTAAAACCATATGCAGATTGAAAGTGAAGTGATGGAAAAGCATTTATCATACAAATGGAAGTGAAAAGAAAGCCAGGGTAGCAATACTAGTATCAGACAAAACAGACTTTAAAACAAAGACTGTGGGACACCTGGGTGGCTCAGTTGGTTAAGCGGCTGCCTTCGGCTCAGGTCATGATCCCAGCGTCCTGGGATCGAGTCCCACATCGGGCTCCTTGCTCAGCAGAGAGCCTGCTTCTCCCTCTGCCTCTGCCTACCACTCTGTCTGCCTGTGCTCGCTCGCTCTTTCTCTCTCTCTGACAAAAAAAAAAAATTAAAACAAAGACTGTAACAAGAGACAAAGAAGGACACTATAAATCATAAAGGGAACAATCCAACAAGAAGATATTGTAAATATTTATTCACCCAACATGGGAGCACCCAAATACATAAAGCAGCTAATAACAAACATAAAGGAAATAATTGATAGTAATACAGTAATAGTAAGGGACTTTAACACCACACTTACATAAATGGATAGATCATCCAAACAAAATGAACAAGAAAACAGTGGCTTTGAATGACACCTTGGACCAAATGGATCTAGCAGATATATTCAGAACATTCCATCCTAAAACAGCAGAATACACGTTCTTTTAAGTGTACATGGAACCTTCTCCAGAATAGATAACATGTTAGGCCACATAACAAGTGTCAACAAATTCAGAGACTGAAGTCATACCATGCATCTTTTCTGACCACAATGCTATGAAATTAGAAACCAACTACAAGAAAAAATCTGCAAAGGACAGAAATACATGAAGGTTAAATAATAGGGCACTAACCAATGACTGGGTCAACCAAAAAGTCAAAGAGGAAATCAAAAAATACATGAAGACAAATGAAAATGAAAACACAACAGTACAAAATCTTTGGGATGCAGAAAAAGCTGTTCTAAGAGGGAAGTGTATAGCAATACAGGCCTGCAGAAAGAAGCAAAAAAATCTCAAATTAACAACCTAACTTTACACCTAAGGGAGCTAGAAAAAGAACAAACAAAACCCCAAACCAGTAGAAGGAAGGAAATAATAAACATTAGAATGGAAATAAACAAAACAGAAACTAATAATAATAATAATCATTGTAACCAGGAGCTGGTTCTTTGAAAAGATCAACAAAATTGATAAACCTTTATCTAGTCTCATCAAAAATAAAAAGGTAGGGGGCTCAAATAAACAAAATCAGAAATAAAAAAGGGAGAAACAACAACATCACAGAAATACAAAGGACTAAAAGAGAGTATTATGAAAAAGTATATACCAACAAATTGGACAACCTAAAAGAAATGGATAAACTCCTAGAAACATATAACCTTCCAAAACTAAATCAGGAAGAAATAGAAAATTGAACAGACTGATTGCCAGCAATAAAATTGAGTGTGTAATCAAAAAATTCCTAACAAACCAAAGTCCAGCATCAGATGGCTTCACAGGTGAATTCTATCAAACATTTAAAGAAGAGTTAGTACCTATTCTTCTCAAACTATTCCAAAAAATAGAGGAAAAAAAGAAAGCTTCTAAATTTATTCTATGAGGCCAGTATTACTCTGATACCAAAACCAGATAAAGACACTACATAAAAAGAGAACTATAGGCCACTATCTCTGATTAATATAGAAGCAAAAATACTTAACAAAATATTAAGAAATGGAGTCCAACAATACATTAAAAAAATCATTCATCATCAAGTGGGATTTATTCTAGGGATGCATAGATGGCTCACTAGTTACAAATCAATCAGTATGATATATCTCATCAACAAGAGAAAGGGAAAAGACCTTATGATCATTTCAACAGATGCATAGAAAGCATCCAACAAACTACAACATCCATTCATGATAAAAACCTTAACAAAGTTGGTTTAGAGGGAACATACTTCAACATAATAAAGGCCATATATGAAAAACCCACAGCTAGCATCATATGCAATGGGAAAAAACAGCTATTCCTCCAAGGTCAAGAACAAGATAAGAATGTCCACTCTCACCACTGTTACTCAATATAGTACTGAAAGTCCTAGCCACAGCAATCAGACCACAAAAATAAAAGGCATCCAAATTGGTAAGGAAGAAGTAAAACATGCACTATTTACAGATGACATGATACTATATATGGAAAACCTGAAAGACTCCACCAAAAAACTACTAGAACTGATGAGTGAATTCGGTAAGGTTTTAGGATAGAAAATCAATATACAGAAATCCACTGCATTTCTATACACTGATAATGAAGTAGCAGAAAGAGAAATTAAGAAAACAGTCCCATCTACAATTGCACCAAAAATAATAAAATCCCCAGGAATAAACTCAACTAAGGAGGTGAAAGAGCTGTGCTCTGAAAACTATAAAGCATTCATGAAAGGGATTGATGATGACGCAAATGAAAAGATATTCCATCCCTATGAACTGGAAGAACAAACATTGTTAAAACATCTGTACTACCCAAAGCAATCTACAGATTTAATACAAATCCCTATCAATCCACCAAAAGCATTTTTTCACAAAACTAGAACAAACAATCCTAAAATTTGTAGAGAACCATAGAAGACTCCAAATAGTCAAAAGCAATCCTGAAAAAGAACAGAACTGAAGGTATCACAATCGCAGATTTCAGGATATATGACGAAACCATAGGAATCAAAATGGTATGGTACTAGCAAAAAAAGAGACACACAGATTAACAGAACAGAGAGGCCAGAAATAAACCCACAATTATATAGCCAAATAATCTTCAATGAAAGAAGCAAGAATATGCAATGGGAAAAAGTCTCTTCAACAAATAGTGCTGGGAAACTGGACAGCTACATGTAAAAGAATGAAACTGGACCATTTCCTTAAGCCATACACAAAAATAAATTCAAAGGGATTAAGGACCTAAATATGAGACCTGAAACCATAAATATCGTATAAGAGAGGACAGGCAGTAATTTCTCTGACACCAGCTGTAGGAACATTTTTCTAGATTTGTCTCCTGAGGCAAGGGAAACAAAGGAAAAATAAACTATTGGGACTACCTCAAAATAAAAGCTCTTGCACAGCAAAGGAAACAATCAACAAAACTAAAAGAACCTACTGAAGATATTTGTAAATGACATATCCAATAAAGGGCTAGTATCCAAAATATATAAAGAACTTACATAACTCAAAACCAAAAAATAAACAATCCAATTAAAAATGAGCAGAAGATATGAACATTTCTCCAAAGCAGACATATTGATGGCCAACACAGGAAAAGATATGCAACATCACTAATCATCAGGAAAATGGAAATAAAAAACCACTATCACCTTATACCTGTCAGAAAAGCTTAAAATAAAAGACAAGAAACAACATATGTTGGCAAGGATGTGGAGAAAAAGGGAACCCTCATGCACTGTTGGGAATGCAAACGGGTGCTGTCACTGTGAAAAATACTATGGAAGTTCCTCTAAAAATTAAATTAGAATGACCATATAATCCAGTAATTCCACTACTGGGTATTTACCCAAAGAATACAAAAATACTAAATCAAAAAAATATATGTACCCCTATGTTTACTGCAGCATTATGTACAATAGCCACATTACGGGAGCAGCCAATCGTCCATCAATAGACAAATGGATAAAGAAGAGGTGGTATATACACATTACTCAGCCATAAAAAAGAATGACATCTTGCCATTTGCAACAACATGGATAGATCTAGAGGGTATAATGTCAAGTAAAATAAATTAGTCAGAGAAAGACAAATACCATATGATATCACTCATATGCAGAATTTAAGAAATAAAACAAATGAACAAAGAAAAAAGAGAAAAAACAAAAAATAGACTCTTAACTATAGAGAACAAGCTGACGGTTATCAGAAGGGAGGTGACCGGGGCTGAAAGAGGTGAAGGGGATTAAAGAGTGCACTTGCCATGATGAGCAGCACTGAGTAGTGTATGGAATTGCTGAATCACTATATTGTACACCTGAAACTAATATAACATTGTATGGTAACTATACTGGAATTAAAATAAATTTAAAATTAAATTTAAAAAAATTTAAAAACAGCATGCATAGTAGAAAAATAAATAAGATCCATCTATATGGAATATTACACAGCCACAAAAAAGATGGCATCATGCCACTTGAGACAATATGGATGGACCTACAGGGTATTATGCTAAGTGAAATAAGACTAAGACACATACCATATGATTCCACTCATAAGTGGAACCTAAAAAAACCTTCAAATAAATGAATTAACAAAAAGCAGAATCAGACCTGTAAATACAGAGAACAAAATGAAGGTTGCCAGAGGGGAGGGCTGTGGCTGGGGTTGGGCAAAATGGGTGAAGAGGAGAGGAAGATAGAGGCTCCCAGTTATGGAATGAGAAAGTCATAGGAATAAAAGGGACAGCCTAAGGAATACAGTCAATGATACTGTAATAGCAATATAATATGATGGTAGCTACACTTGTGAACTCAGCATAATGTACGGACTTGTCAAGTCACTATGTTGTACACCTGAAGTAATATAACATTGTGTCAACTATACTCAAATAAAAAATGTAAACATGATGTTAAATGTTTTTTTTAAAGAGGCAAAGCCCAAAAAAGGGTCTATCGTACGCTACCATTCATGTTAGAAAAAAGGATACAAAAGAAAATATACAGGTATCCATTTATTTGTGTAAAAGAAATAGTCTTTTAAAAAAGTCAATTTTGCTATAACACAATACATTCATCCCTAAAAATCTCCACATTATGCAAAATTCCACAATAAAAACCAGAAGGTTTATGGGGGAACACGGGGTACAACACTCAGTAAACTTCAGACACACACACATACACACACACACACACACACAGATAGGAACCTAATTTTTTAAAAAAGCAGCAACACAATTTTACAACATTAAATAGTTAAGAAATATAATACAATAAACATGTCACTTTACCTAGAAAAAGCCTTGAAGTTTGCTTGTGGAATGGTGATCAGGACGGCTATAGCTTGTGAATTGGTGCAGAGGGGTGGAAGGCTGTAGCCCCAGGTATGGATGGGTGTGGCTTCTAAGACACTGGTGAACCAGGGGAACTCAGAGATGTCTACAGTATGTGCATTTTACATATTCTTACCCAGCTCAGGTCAGCTGGATATACTTTCTGGGTTCACCTAGAATTTCTCATGCATGAAACTGTCCATAAACAAACACGAAATACACATGAAACTCCAACTGTTCTCTAAGATATATCAATCACGGTGGCACAAACCTACTTTTTCAAAACAAGCATTATTGCAAAACTGTACAAGAAAGACAAATCGGAAAGTAATGAGATTGATTTACCAATAGGCGGTAAGTGGGAACAGACTAGCAAGAATGGGGGATGGGAAGGAGGTAGTAGAGTCAAGGGAGTGACACTTCTCTGAGTATATTTTTGGGGTAGGTCTAACTCTTAGAACCCAGGTAATGTTTTACATACTAGCCCCCCCCCAATAAATAAATAAATAATATGAATCAGAATGTGAGGAGAACCCCAAATGGAAAGCAAACTAACAAATAAACCTAACTATATTTCAAATGAATATCATAATCACACTGAAGGAGGTGGGAAAGGAAATAGGTAAACCTAAGTAACTCTGGAAAGAAGTGTTTTTGTTTTGTTTCATTTTAACCACAAGTATTTGCTGATGGATTATGAATATACTTTTAAATAGAATAAGAAGGTACAAACCTTGAATTCAAACAGTATTCAAACACCCAAAGAGGGAAAAGCCATAAACTTAGGAATTTAAACTATTCAAGTCAAAGAGCCTCTGAGGTACTGAATAGATAAGTATCAGACAATTCTTCCCTTTTGTACGATTCCTATATTACATCACTTGATCACAAAGCCAGAATGATACTTCTATAGAATTCCTCATTCATTTAACACTTCAGCCATCCCACCTGACAGCTCCTCTGTTCCCCATTCCTCTCCCTTTCCTTTGCAGTGATATTCTTCAGCCATTCCCTTCCTAAGGAATTGTGTGCACATCTTCCTTCCAAAGCAAGGAAGCAAGCAAGCAAGCAAGCAAGTGGTGAGTCAGGGGAAGTTAGCCATGGGCAGATATACGAATGAACAGATTTGGACATTAGGATGGCGACCGCCTGATTCAATGAGGTCTTTAAGCTGGCTTGGGCAAATAAGCTGCTCTGGCTTGCAGAAAGGTCTATAATGCCACATCATATTGTGCTACCAATGCCAGATCCCATGTTTCTAAGAGATTAACAGTAATCTACACAAGGAGATACATAGTCAATGTAACCAGGCAGCTAATGTGACCTCCTGGCGTAATCATCTGACAACCGCAAAAACCTTCAGGATCCTGAGGACAATCTTTAAATCTCTTGGACAGATAAATTAGGCATAATCCATGCGGCAGAGATGGGAATACAGGAGGCGTTTAGGGTGCTCTAGCTCCTTGTTCAGAAACCCATGAGAAGGTCCCCAAGCATACTCAGAGAAGCCACTCTGGTGGTGACCGTGCCTCCAAGCTGAGCAAACCTGCAGGCATGTAGCTATTTTCTGAAGAGTAAGAGTAGCCATATAGGTACTCTGTGTGTGGAGAATCAGAGGCCAGACGTTGAGGGACCTGGGAAAGCCACCGAGAAGTTTGGCTTGACACCTTTCACCTTTTAAGATGAATATCTCCATCCAGCAGTCCTTTGATGACAGAGCAGACTGCAGGAGACCAAGAGATGGTCATATTCTCTGACAGAAATGCTGATTCCCCAAAAGTTCCTGGAGATATAACATCCCAGAGGCTTATTTATGAGCAAAAGTAGATAAAAACTACCAGACCATAGAATAATCTTGCCAAGTTAGATATGTATTTTACAGGCATAGCTTGGGGTGCCAGGTGAAAAAATAGGAAACTCAGGCATAATAAAAAGCAGGAAGACTGAAAGATCAAGTGAATGGTCTGTTGGGTGACAGAGAAGCAAAGGACATATGGAAAAGTTTATAGGAGGATGCTGAAACCTACCTGAGGGGAAGGCAGCAGGGCCGCAGTCTACACCCAGGCCAGTTGGCAAGAGTCCTTCCCTCCGTCCCTCCCTTTCTCAGGCAGGATGGACAGATAGCATTCAGCAGCATAACTGGGGAGATGATATCTGTAAGTGGGGAACAGCTGAATGGATACTGAAGAGAAATAGGCTGGATGTGCCACTCTGTCATGTCCTGTTTACCCCAAAGGCAGGTTTGTGTTAACAGAGCTCCCGTGGGGCTGTCCTACAACAGCAGTGGTGTCTTGGCAGAAAGGGGCTGGGAGGGTGGAGGGGTGGGGCTGGTAGGAGGACTCTCAAGTTCCAGTTTTTAAATACTAGAGAACGAGGAACTTTTTAGTCAAGAGATTGGATGCTGACTTTCTGTTCTATGCCCACTTTCTCCAAAACCCTAACAAACTTTGCAAACGATATGGCATCCTCCCCATCCTGATCAGTCTCCTGGATGGTCCTGTGATGCTGCTCAGTTGCTCCTCTGGGAAATTCCCTCCAGCCACCATGCATAACCTCTGGACAGCTCATTGTGGGAGATCCTGTCATCTTTATCCAAATCATATAGCCAAAAGGCAAAGTATACTTCATTGCTTCAGAGTTGAGTGGTTCTGGTCCATTCTCATCTTTGCTCTTAGCACTATATTAAGTGGGTTGGAAATGAGCCAGTTTTTATGAATCAGTGGAAGTTTACCTGGTCTTTTCCCTCTGGAAAGAAGGCACTAATGAGCCATCTCCCAGTGGGTTGATGACAAGTTCTGGCATCAACTGGAAATCTTCCCAGCTGAGGGCCCCATTCTCGCCTTTGTTCAGGCTGGTGAACTGGCTGTAGAGGCGGGTGATCTGACTGTGGGAAAGGCTGGTCTCCTTGATCTCCTCTAGTTCTTTATTCCACAGTAACATGGAGGCCTGAGGCTCCAACCCCAAGTGGGAGCTCCCTTAGGAGCAGCTGTACCTGAAGCAACAGTGGAAAGCTAAAGACAAAAGGAACTGTAGACAAATATCGTACTCTTGTTGGAAAATTTATTCTTCACAAGAGAATGAACTAAAAATTCCGAAACTACTTTATGTGCAGGATAGGACTGAGCAAATATGTTGTAGATAATGACAATGAGTTTGTCACTGCTAGAGAAAGGAGTTACAAATAAGGAATGGGGAAAGTCTAGAATGAATCCTTTGGTATTGGATTACATCTAAAATACCAGTATAAATTCATACATATTTTCTCAAACACAGAGAGAGATATATACATGTATCTGCAGATGGATAGGCATAAAATAAACATGTGTCTATGTGCATGTATGAGTATACAAACATATTTCTTAGCTGTCATCTGAGAGGGCCTTAGAAGCAATGATACTCTGGTAACACTGAATATATCTACTGCCCACATCTCTTTTCATTCTTTCTTTTTTTTAAGATTTTATGTATTTATTTGACAGAGAGCAAGATAGCACAAGCAGGAAGAGTGGCAGGCAGAAGGAGAGGAAGAAGCAGGCTCCCTGCTGAGCAGGGAGCCTGATGCAGGGCTCAATCCCGGGACCCTGGGATCACGACCTGAGCCAAAGGCAGGCACTTAACCGATTGAGCCACCCAGGCACCCTGCTTACATCTTTCTAAATACCATTCTCTAAAAAGATAAACCAGGGATCCTTGGAGAAATTTATTCAAGGACTGGGCCGGGGAAATGTAAGATAAGCCTAGAATATCTTAAGATGCTCAATAGCAAGAAAGTGCTCAAAAAATAATAGGAAGCATGTCGAAAGGGCACAGAAGCCAACCTGAAGGAGCTCCCAATAGCTAAATCTGGGACACTTTGAGCAATAAAATAAAGATAGCAATGGATTATAACTCAGAAAATAAAGATCTGAGTCTATAGCTATAAGAAAATTGGGATAAATAAATACATGTATGGGGGTAGTTCTTACTTATAGAAGAGTTCTAATGAATAAATGTAGAAGTATTGATACAAATTTTAAAAATCGCCATTAGCCAAATATGACAGTAACAATTTTTATGGGCAATAATCATCAATGAATGCTAAAATTAGTTGGGTGAAATTATGTTGAGAAATAGGATATGTGCATCGTCTCAAAGTTTCTCCCCACAAGATACTTATTGATTACAAACAGAAAATAATAATTTTAGCTGCAGAAGCTGACAGCCACCATCTTAGCCAAGTGATCAAAATTAACATCAGTAGCAACAGGGCACAGCTGTATATGAACCTCCTGATATAATGCAATGAGATGACACTTCCATGGGATTCTTGACAAAAATATTTGACCTCAATCTAACCATAAGAAAAATATCAGGCATCCTTAATTAAGGAACATTCTAGAAAATAATCAGCCAGCACTCTCCAAAAGTGTCAAGATCATTAAAGCAATGATTGAGAGATTACCACAAACTGAAGGACACTAAGGAGATTTGACTACTAAATGCAATGTGGGATCCTGGATTGGATCCTGGACCAGAAAAAGAATATTAGTGGGAAAACTGGTAAACGCTAAATAAAGCTAATAAATTGATAAATAGTATTTATCAATGTTAATTTTCTGCTTTCAATAAATGTACTGTGATTATGTAAGATGTTAACATTAGGAAAAGCTGGACAAACAGTATATGGGAATCTTCTCTATTATTTTTGCAATTTCTGTGTAAGTATTCAGTTATTTCAAAATACAAAGTTAAAACACACACACACTATAAACATGGATGGAACTAGAGTGTATTATGCTTAGCGAAATAAGTCAACTGGAGAAAGACAACTATCACATGATCTCCCTGATATGAGGAAGTGGAGATGCAACGGGGGTGGGAGTTAAGGTGGTAGGAAAAGTAAAAATGAAAGAAGATGGGATCGGGAGGGAGACAAACCAAAAGAAACTCTTAATGTCATAAAACAAACTGAGGGGGGTGGGGGGAAGAGGGGTTGGGAGAGGGTGGTGGGGTTACATTATATGTTTAAATAAAGCTTAAATAAAGTTAAAAACAAAAACAAACAAACACACACACACACACACACACACACACACACACACACACATACACACACTTAGCCATAAATATTCCACAGTTCCTGAGTTGGGACTTGTACCCCAGTGCCTATGATAGATATATGGCTTCTGGAGAAAGTAAGTTCAACCAGGACATGCTTAGTTCATAATTTCTATTCTTCAAATAGCAAAATTCAGAAGACCACAGAGAATCTAATCTAAGATAATTAGACACTGCTATGGTATATGACACTTTGGCCTCTAGGGCCCCCTCTTGGCATAGATTCCCATTTCAGGGTGTGCAATCCATCATAGCAGCTCACCCTCGTCCTCTGCTGAATGGGTTGTCCAGCTCATCTGTTCTCATCAGTAAGTTACGTTGGTATGGGCCGCGAATACTCAAGACATTTACCTACTCTTCCCCCGTGCAAGCCTAAGGCAGGCATTCCCGTTAGATCACAGCCAGCCTTTTCCACACGGTCCAGAGAGCCACTGCTGATCAGAGTCAGCACTTGAGCTAAAACATCTCCTATCGCTGCTTTCAGCTTGCAGTCGGGTCCATAGGGACCCTTGGAGTCTAAGTC
Organism: Taxidea taxus jeffersonii; assembly: GCA_003697995.1. Classification (NCBI taxonomy): domain Eukaryota; kingdom Metazoa; phylum Chordata; class Mammalia; order Carnivora; family Mustelidae; genus Taxidea; species Taxidea taxus. The sequence goes on from RCUC01063953.1 coordinate 61,148, forward strand.
CCTGCTTAGATTCTGAGGTTTAGATGGAAAGGCATGGAAATCATCCTTCCTCAAATGTGGTAAGATGCTCCAGGAATTTCACCAAGCGTCCCTCTCCAGCTTTTGTCAGTGGTCTGGGGCTAGAATATCTAACAGGCTCTGTGGCAGTGGATGGTGAAGCTTGACATGAGATGCAGCGCTATGGCAAAGGTTGATCGGGTTCCCGAGGAACACCGAAGCCTAAATCCTGACCATCAGGACTGACAGTTAACTCATTCCACCATATGGTGTTAACAGTTATCTCTGTGTCAGGCTTCATAAAATTAGCCTGGGAAGAATATCAGGGATTCTTTGTCATTTCATAGCCTGATAGTAGTTTTCTAACTTATCACACTATGCGTCCAGGGATTTTAAAGTAAAAGTCTGTCAAATCGTATTTTTCTTCTTACCAATGAGGTGCATCTGAAAGACGGGACTTTCCAAGAGCCTTACTGGGAAGTAAATGAAGGCAATCGCTCAAACAAAGACCCAGGCCCCCTTGGTCTTAGTCCAGAGCTATAAACAATGACCATGTTCACTCTTCCGTTTTCAATCAAGAGGAAGAAAATAGGTCTTATGAGAAAGCAGATTCTGAGAAAAACTAAACTGTCTTACAGAAGAATGACAAAACTGGGAGTGGAGTTCTGAGCCAAGAGAGGACTTAAAGACTAGAGTTGGCAGGAGGGGCATTTCAGCAGTAATTGACCTGCCCTGGGATAAAGACCTTCTCACTGCCTCACTCTCTCTCCCATCCCCAGTTCTATCTCCTCTCATCCAGCCTCTCCCCTCCTTTCTCCATGAGTCCTCAGATTTCTGATATTCTATTGGTTTACAAGACCGAGACTAAGAAATGCTGACCAAGCCTTTCCTTTGATGTAAAAGAATTACACATACCACAGTGTCCTAGACAGGTCGTGTTTTGCTTTTATAAAATATCTTCATAGTTTTGCAAGCTCTCTCAGAAATATTCTGTTGTTTTACGGCCTGTCTCAAATTGGTTCTATCCATCCAGTCTAAATCTTTCATCAGTCTAAATGCTTTCCTTTATCTCATCCAGTTTGCTCCTTTAAATCAATTATGAAAAATTCTAACATTGGTATGAGAATCTTTGACATAAAAATTCTTCCCTAATCCTGAAACCTTCAATTCCTCCATTCTGCCTAAAGAAATAAGTTCAAATCCTTAGCCCAACTCTCCAGCCTCTGTATGATCTGGTCCTAACATACCTTTCCAAATGGACTTCCCACAAATCCATTGCACAGACCCTAGACCTCAGGCAAACCAAACTACACGTGCTTCTTGAGAAAATATCCTGCACTCTCAAAACAGTATCTCCACTTGGAATGCCCTCTCTCCCACTGTGGCCTCTTATTTATTCATTTTGAAAAAAATTAAGTGACACAAAAATGAGAGACATAATTTCTGCCATCCAGAGTAGATGGGATAGTAGAGAAAATTGTATGTTATTAAGTATAAGGTATTAGCACCTAACTGGTATGTGGTGTCAGAATGGGGTTGGATGTTAGGATTAAACTTCACGGTAAAGGGAGCATCTGAAAAGGCCTTTAAGGATGGGGTAGAATTTCCATGTGTAAGCTGGGAGGAAAAGGATTATAAGCTGAGGAGACCGTGAGAGCAAGCTCACACAGGCAGCAGCAAATGAAGTGCGTATACATAAATTCAAATATTTTGGTTTGGCTGCAGTGCTCCAGTAGACCAGATCTTGAAGGACCTTGAATGTCAGACTAAAACGTCTGAATCTATTACACAGACACGGGAAATTAGAAGAGTTTTGAGCACAGAAATAACATGGTCGGAAAGAGCAGTGCTTTATGAAGATACCAGGCCTTGTGTGTACAGGGTTAACTTCCCAGGGTTAATTCCTAGAGGTTTCTTCTTGGTATAGTAGGGTTGGAAGAGCCTGACATGAGTTTCAAATGTAAGAGTACAGGAGTGGTGATGCTTGTCACACGCTCTATTTAACTCAGCTGTCAGCTCTCACAGACTGGCTATGAGTAACTTGTGACTTTACTCGTAGCTGCTGTTCTGATATGGGACTCTCCTTGGGACAAGTCAGCACAGCACCTACGACATGCAACTATACAGCTATTGACCCCGGCAGATACTTTTTCCCTTTATACCCATTTTCGAGAATCACCAGAAGCAGTTTGCTTTTGAGATGCCATCAGCTCTCCTGTTCCCCACCATAAGCTGCAGACATCATTATCATCTCGACATCCCACGGACCATCACACCGGTTCCTGTTCTCCTCATGGGCTGAGGAAGCAGAGGTAGCAAGTATTTAGATGCCTTAGACACAAGCAAGCCGGGGGTGAAAGCCTGGTACCACGTACTTCAGCAGTCGGGGTCCAGCCAGCAACACAGACTGATCCACAGCAGTTATTTTTTTTTAAAGAGTTTATTTGACAGAGATCACAAGTAGGCAGAGAGGCGAGCAGAGAGAGAGAGGGGACTCAGGCTCCCCGCTGAGCAGGGAGCCCGATGTGGGACTCGATCCGAGGACCCTGAGACCATGACCTGGGCTGAAGGCAGAGGCTTAACTCACTGAGCCACCCAGGTGCCCCCACAGCAGTTATTTTAACAGAGAGAACCCAGTGTCGGGAAGGTACTGCAAAACGGACGTAGCAAACGGGAAACGGAGGCGACACAGAGACAGTAAGTGCGGAAAGGCGCTGACACACCTAGGACAGAAGCTACAGGGAGCAGCTGGTGAGAGAGAAACGTTATTTTCAGAGCCCCAGCAGAGTGCAGGAGGACAGATGTGCAGCGGACGGACGACAGCCCAACAGGCAGCACCGTAGCTAATGACAGCGCGTTAGCCCACGAGCCCCCGTTAATATCAAATACTGTGAGAAATAAAGAAAATTCCTTACTGCAGAGTTTAGTTTTGGAACTCTTTCTTTTTAAAACATGGGCCTGGCTGTGGAGCTTTGTACACATCGTTCCGGAATATGCTCAGGTTCACGTTTTCTTGCACACCTGAGACATTTCGCTGTTCTAAGTACAAGCAGACAATGGAGCAGTACTCACAATGAGACAGAATGAATTACTGATACACACAACAACCTGGCTGGATCTCAAAGGCATTGCTGAGTGAAAGAAGCCAGTCTCAAAAGGTATGATTCCATTTATATGACACTTTCCAAAAGACAAAACCATAGTGATGGACAACAGGTTCTTGGTTGCCAGGGGCTAAGCGGGGGGAGGTATGACTCTAAAGGGATAGCACAGGGGACCTTTTCGAGGTAATGGAAATGTTCTGAATCCTAATAGTGGGAGGGTTCCATGAGTCTAGGCACTCATAGAGCTATACTTAAAGAGTCAATTAAAAAGGGGGGAAAAGGTAAAAAATAAAGGTGGAACATGCATGGCTTGTGCATAAGAAGGTTTTATCTTTTCTTATTTTTTAAAATTTTGCTGTGGTAAAGTTAAGTATGACCCTACTGAGCTCTTGCCACAACTGGCGTGAGTTACAAGGGAAAAGCGTCCCTTGGAGTGAGGCCAAATCTACAGTCTTCAGTTACTGCACGCCCTGGGGCCTCCAGCTGAGGGCAAGGCAGGTGGGCAAGGGAGAACTCTCCCTGCACCGACTGGCCATTGTGGGACTCATGCTGCCTGCTCCTGTGATTTGGGTGAGGGTATTTGTGCCGTCTGCAGCAGTTCAAAGCTTCCTTCTTCCTTCCACTTCAAAGCCTGGCCTGCCTTTTTCCCACTCATGTTTTTTATTTGGTGCTAGCAACCTTTGAGGACTGATACTGAATGGCCCTTGGCAATGACTCCACTAATTGGCAAAGCTGGCCACAGGGGATGAATAAGACACTCACTGGCATCAACATCACACTGATCATGGTCCAGTGGGCCTTGTTTTGTGTTCTCCTTGACAGTCCAGAGCAATTCTTGTGAATAAATGACTGAGCAGCAGCAGGAAGTGGTCTCTCTCCTGGCCTCCCTGGAGCCCTCTTTTCCATTCACATGGGGACTACCGTCCACACGGACTTCAAAGTAAAATTCTGTTATGTTCAGCACATTTAAATCACTTCATTAATAGAACACCATTAAACAAAGTGTTCCTGAACTTTAAAATACATAAAATCATTTTGCATTCCATCACCCAAAGAATCTTCCTTTGGTTCCAGCTGAGATCAAAAGGAGAGAAAGATTCTTGGTGGTTACATGCTGTCTTTCACAAAGACTCTCTCGTGGTGGAAACTGCGCCACTGCCACTGCATTCAAGTTCTGCTCACTAGGGGCCGATCTCATACCTAAGACGTTATCAGACCATCGGGAGGGTGGGATTCAGTTTTGAGTGAATGAGCACATATTCTTTTGTGTTTGGCTTCTTTCACTCCACATACTTTTTTGAGGTCAGTGTTGCATGTATCAATACCGTGTTCTTTTTTATTACTGGGCAGTACTGCATTATATGAATATGGTAGTCCCCAATTTGTTTATCCATTCTCTTGTTGGTAGATAATTGAGGTGTTTCTAGTTATGAGGACTTTTTTGGGGGGTCTTTTACGAATTAAGTTGCTATGAATATTTTTGTGCAAGGCTTTTTGTGGACATACTCATTCTTCTTACCTCCATATACCTAAGAGAGTGCTGAGTGAAGAAGGTATCGCCAGCTTCCTTTAAGCCTACCAGAAAGATCGAGGCACTTTCTGTTTATGTGCAACACATTCACACACTCCAGTAAGAAAAATCTGAGGCAGATAAGGTCCCCTCCATCTCCTAGATAGGCCGTAACCTGTGCAGAAATGCAGGGACCTGGTCTAAGGACAAATGGGCCCCAGGGTGGAATGAAAGTAAGGTCCCAGATCACCTGACTAGGAACCCATGTGGCCTGCAATGGGCATCTTCGCTCTAAGGTTTTATTCCTATATTCAAGCGTACCACAGCATCCATTCTCTAGTGAATATTTCTCATGTTTAAGACAGCATGATAGTAATGAATCAGCTCTGAAAGTCAGCTGCTATAAATGCCATGTGTTATCAGTTAGATCACACACTAAAGCCAAATTTTCAAAACATTTTCTGCTGAAATACCCACAACATTTTAACAGATGTCTTTTGGAGAGTCTAGAGGCAAAATAAGCTCCCATCAGCATATAAAATAAAACTCCCAAAAAAGTAAAATGTGGGGGGATTATATTTTTCTTTTGGCAGTAAGAAAAAGGTTGGGGAAAATCTTGAGATGTTTAGAGAAATGCTTGTTTGCAGCCACAAACTGAAGAAATGAATAGTGTCTATTATTTCTTGTTCTGAGCACTGACTGTTAAGTATGTAGCTCTTTCATTGAAGCAGTTTCATGGGCAGGTAGGGAAAGGATCTGAGAGTGTAAATTATGGGCCAGCAGGGACAGAAATGGGGTGAAAGCATCAAAGAAGCATCTTTTGTCAGGGACAGGATGGGCAAGACCAGTAGTGGTTGATTCTAAAATGGTGCATCTCGGAGTCTAAGGCCTCTCGAAATCAGGGGGAGGAGGGCCAGAATGGGAGCCTGGAAAAAGAAAGAGACATTTTTATGTGTGTGTTTTTCTCCAACATTATGAAAAAATCTGAAAGTACAGAAAAGTCAAAAGAAGAGGGTAGGGAGAGGGTGGTTGGGTGATGGACATCGGGGAGGGTATGTGCTACAGTGAGTGCTGTGAAGTGGTGTAAGCCTGACGACTCACAGACCTCAGTACCCCTGAGGCAAATAATACATCATATGCTAATAAAAATAATTTAAAAAAAAGAAAAGTCAAAAGAACTGTATAGTGATGAGAGAGAGATCATTTTTCTTTGTTTTTTTTTTAAATATTTTTATTTATTTATTTCTTAGAGAGAGAGAGAGAGCGCGAGCACCGACAGACAGAGTGGCAGGCAGAGGCAGAGGGAGAAGCAGGCTCCCTGCCAGGCAAGGAGCCCGATGTGGGACTCGATCCCAGGATCGCTGGGATCATGACCTGAGCCGAAGGCAGCCGCTTAACCAACTGAGCCACCCAGGCGTCCCGAGAGAGATCATTTTTCATGAGATCATTTTTCATGTGACACTTTGGTTCCTCAGGTGCTATCTTTGACCTTCAAGAAATGTTCTTGAATGACTCAATGAGTGGTCTAAGAGGCTTCCCACATACTTATTCCGGGGAAGCCAAGGTTGTTCACTGCTCCTCCTGCAAAGAGTGGTAATTCCAAAAACAGGACACCCTATGGCTCTGCTTCTGTTTTACTGATTGTTTTGGATGTTCCTTGCTCATGCTGTCTTGTCTCCTCCTTGCCTTGTTATCTTTGACTTTGTGCTGGATGTTGTACTGCAAAATTGTACGTGGAGATAATCTGATACTATTTCTTTCGAGAGGATTTTTGTTTGCTTGGGCCAGGCACATGGGGGTGCTAGCTAGCAGTACAACAGATTTTACTTAAGCATTACCAAGGCAGTAGGAATACAGTTATGAAGAAGAAATGGTTTCTGCCCCTGTAGGTCTTACTAAGAATAAGCAAAAGGATTCATTTAAATAGAGTCCTTAAAGGATAATTTAATTCATACAAGTCTGGTCAGCATGCAGCTTTTCCTCACCTTATCCGTGCACACTGGTTAAGGACTGGCATGCTGGGCCGTGCAGAGATGCCCTGAGGCAGCAGTTCTCTTTCAGTTTTATTTCTTAGGTAGTTTTAGGGAAAAAAAATCCTATGAACTGATTATATCACCATATAAAAGTCTAATCAGAACTATTTCACTTCCTTTGACCAAACACCCAGGAAAGAGAATGCTTTAAAACACTTCACTTAAGCAGGTACTAATTTCATGGCAGAAGTAAAACCAAAGTCCATTTCAATATTATAAGCTTAACTACTCTAAATCAACAGATCATCTATAGGAGCTCGAGCTCGTTGTGGAGCTCGTTGCGGTTTTGTCGTGGTGGTAAAACCAAAGAACAAAGTCCTTCCATACACAAGCTCCAGAGCACCTAGTTTCAGGCCTCACCAGCTGGAGGCTGGAGCTCCTATCAAAACAGTGGAGAGGCGGACCCGTTGAGAAGGAATCTTCAGTGGAGTGTAACCTGCAGAGCCCCTGACCTAACGATGGTTGACCAAAACAGAACAGTCTCTCTCTGGACTTGGAGTCCTTAGTCATTTCCAAATGCTACCTCATACTTATTTCAAGGCATGGTGGGGCGGGGCGGGGCGGGGCGGGGTCTCAAACTGATGAAAACTAAAAACCACTCCTCATCCCTCACTCCTGGAAAAAACACTCAGTAGGAGAGCTGACTTAGAAGATTAAAGACAAACTACCAAAATTAATATATTAATACCATTAATATGTTTTATTCCCTGCAGTTTTCTGCTGTGTAATTTTTAAAATTCTTTCATGAGACATCAGAGCCTTTGGTTTCTTGGAAACAGGTTCCTTTGCCATACAGGCTGTTTTCAGGCTCCCTTTCTCCTGCTTCAATGAGTTTGCTCTCTACTTGGCATACCCCGGGGTCTTATTTGAGACCTACACATCACTATCTGTGATGGAGGCTTAGGAGAGAAGTGGTTTAATGTCTGAACTCAAGCCACATCAGAACATCTGTCAAAATGATCATTTTCAGTGAGGGAGCCACAGACCCTACGAAATCATTTGTTTAAATAACATCTAGATCAAAGTTAACTGGGCGATGGCATTTGCTTTGCTTAAAAATTAATGAGCAACCCTGTCGCTTAAAATTTAGAAACTCAGAACAGAATCAGACCTTGAGTGCTCCACCTCCAAAACAGAGGTCTGCCATAGGCTTAAGAAAAATTAGAACTGGAATACATTAATACTGAGCCTCTGATGGAACCAAACGTGGCTTGTGGTTTCCTCTACTTTTTTCACCTCCTTGCACTAAAATGATCAGTGCCCTTGGATTCTATGGTGTCTGCTTCCTCCTGATATCTTGACCACAAACCTTACTCTTTTGGAGTTTCTCATCACTATTAAAATACACAAGGCTCATGTCATTCAAGTGTACCAATAATTTTTTGAGCTCCTACAAGGAGAGGCCACTTTGCTGGCATCACGGAAGACTGAAAAGAAAATCAAATGTGGCTTCTAACCCCTAAGAATTTATAACCTAATAGAAGAAAAAGACACATCGAGGAAGAATTCAGGTTACGTTAAAGCAATGCTATAGGGAAAGTGCTGTAATAGAGGCCTAATTGAATCTAAAGCTGACATGGTTTCGAGTTTAAGAAAGCTTCAATGTCCTACTCAGTAGATCCTGAAAAGGGGATTTTAGTTACCTGATTATTCTCCAAACACGACTGGCTACATAATTTGTGGGGTCCAGTTCAAAATGAAGACGCAGGGCCCCTTACTCAAAAAAGCATGGTGTCCTTCTGAGTGCGTGACCCTGTCACATGCCCTTAAACCTGGCCCTGTCTTCAAATACAGTCTGTGAATATGGGGAAAAGGCAAATTTTAAGCAGCCTGGATGAAGAAAGTGCACACAGGAATTTTCTTCCAAGTAGTTCACCGGAAAATAAACTCACTCTGAGGAAAGAAAAGAATTCTGTCTTTCCCAAATTAACAAATGGGACTGGGCTCTAAAAGAAAGTTACCATTTGCAAAGTCAATGTCACAGATACGGCACAGCTACACGGTAAGGGTAATAATAATAGTAGCAGTAGCAGGGGTAGCAGCTGACAAACCTACAGACCTTATTAAGTGCCACCGTTTTTCACAGTCTATTCTGTCCACCTACTGCTCATTTAATCCTCAGAACAGCCCTGGAGGGCAGATAGATGCTATTATTTCCCTATCTTACAGATGAGGAAACCGACCTTAGAAAGGCTGAGTCATTAATTGTCCCTGGTCACACAGCGAATAAATGGTAGATATGAAGTCAGACAGTCTAGCTCCGAAGTCTGTGCTCTTAATCTGTCCTTGAAATAAGGACATATATGGAGGGAAGGAAGGGAGGGAGTCATCCTGGCATACTCATTCATTACTATCTTAGATTTGACTTAACCAGGGTATATACTGTGTGTTGTGTGCATGTTTTTAATTTTTGTTTTTGCATTTCATGTTCATAGTTTAACAGCACCCGTTCGCCCTCCCCCACTGAGTGTTGCCACATGACCCCATGGAGTAGAAAGGTACTGGTTCTGAGAACATTCCTTCACAGCCCTATCCCATTCTCTCCAGACACTTCCTTCTCTCTTTTAACTATGGAAAACTCTGTTCTTTCTAACTAACAGGTATTCTTTTAAATCCACTTCAAGAGTGATATTTTCCTAACTTGAATTAAATAAAATGTAATTTAGACAGCCATGTCATTGGCTTTCTTTCTCACTTACCTTCCCCCTCTAAATTACAATTAAGGCTCTGTTGAAGACGGGCATCACCTAATGCCACTACTGGACCTTAGACTTCGAAGGAGAGAAATTCCAACTTGCCTTGTATTTATCAGAACTGTAAAAAGACTCAGCTTCTCAAATCAAAAAAGAGAACAGGACAAAAGGATTCTCTGGCAGCCAGTTGTCCCTGTCGCCATTAAATAAAACACCCCTTTGGCTGCTGGTCAGAGCCTGTAGTCAGGTCACTATTCTGTCTTTGTTTCCCAGTCCATTGTTATTCAAGGAAGGAATCGCCTACAAAATGTGGCCTCTGGTGGTGGGGGTTTCTCTCCAGCTCTTGCTCTTTCTCCCTCTTTTTCTGTCTCTCTTTTCGAATGCACCAAACTTTTTTTTTTTTTCCTTTTTGGAAGTTACCTAGGAAACAAAGTCTTTTGTGCTCCAACTTTATTTGAGCTATTCGCTTCGCTGGCAATCTGCACAAAAGCTGAACAGAAAAGAAGGTTGCTATGTTTTACTAAAATGTTCATGCCCAACACATTCTTCTCAAGGGGGGGAGTCATATCCTGTTGGGTGTGTTGGGGGGCTCTGCAGATATCTCTGACAAGGTAAGCAAATGCTGGGGGGTTAACTTAAACAAATGGCTCTGGAATCTTCTCTTTACGAGGACCTGAGAACAGTTTGACAATATGTGGATCCCGAGTCAGCAGGACATGGTGCTTCCAGATGTGAGGATAAGAAATTTTTTTTTCATGACTTTAGGACAGAATATTATTAAAACTTAACTGGAGTAAGAAGGGAAAAATATTTATTTTATACAAACACTCACCTTCCTCCAAATTATGGAAAGAAAGAAAACTAGGGTCAGTGGTGAAAACTGGGTCTTTTAATAACCTGGTTTAGAAGCCCAACCCCGAAATCAAAATTGGAGTGGAGCCTTTTTAATAATCTGGGTTAGGAGCCCAGTCCTGAAATAAAAGGTAGACAATACTAATATCTATCAAGGGCTTGGATGGAGAATTTTCAAATGTCATACCGAAGTCAAGGCCTCTAACTCCACAGCTAGAAGAAAAGCTTCCCACTGCAAAAGCTGAAAGAAACTAAGATCCTTTACTCTTCCGAATTTGAAAAAGAAAACCTCTTGAATCTTTTCCCCCAGTAATTGCTTTTGCATTTTCCACTATAGTAAGTGGGGGAGGGGGGCTGCTTTTCCATGTGCACACAGTGTTGATGAAACCGCATTTTGAAATGTTATTCACAAAAGCCATAGTCCTGCAGTAAAATTAACTCCTTGTGATTTAATCCAGCCTCTCAGAGTAGATAGGCTTGTCCTTCAGGTGATGTGTTCTGGGATGTTTCCTGACTCTAAGTTTTCTGGTACATTTTCTGAGCTTTTCATAGGCATCTAAATCATCTGCTCCCTTTGATCCCAGTCATCTAGCGCTCTTGAGCCTTTCCTTAGGAATATAGAGGGAGATAGATATCCAGAATCTACCTGTCACTGGGTTAGAGACTAAGATTTTTCTTCAGTTTCAAGTTGGGGGACCTATGGCTACCCTGTCTCTCCTCTTAATTCCATTTAACCTGAAAAGCATGTTCCTTAAGTCCATTTTTTCTTTTGTGTTGCTTGACTATTGAAATTGTAACTTTCAATGAGTAGTGCTTACTAACTACTTCTAGGAATTCTTCCTTTGACCTAAAAGCTTATTTCTGACCTCACTGTTCTTAACTAAACTGTGAAATTCCTTAATATGTTGCTTACATATAAACCATGCTGGCTAAGTCTGAATGTACTTCATTTGCAGTCCCATCCCCCGGAGGATGAAGATACAGATGTCATGTTAGGGCAGAGGCCAAAAAACCCAGTACACAATATCCCCTCGACACTGGACAAGCAGACCAACTGGAGCAAAGCACTGCCTCTCCCAACACCAGAGGAAAAGATGAAACAAGACGCCCAAGTGATTTCTTCTTGCATTATTCCCATCAATGTCACTGGTACCGTTCTGTTCTTTTCTTAGGGGCAGTCGGGTCACAATATTCTGTGTTTTAAATATGTTCAAAACCTGTGCTGCTGGGCGGGCCAGTTAAGAATACCGCTTTGTAAACAAGCAATACCTTTTTCATCAGAATACAACCCAGAAGATGTTCAATATGCTTTTGTCAGGTTTTGAACATCCATTTGCATATGTTCTGCTAGGCCGCTTGTTATGTAAATGATGGACAGTTTCTTTTTGAAAAAAAGTCACCAAATAGCTCTTTGGTCATAGCCGACTGAAATAATGGAGAAAGCGGCAGTGATTAGTCATATGATAATGATGCATGGCACAACAAAAAAGAAAACAGCAAACCCCAGGTCTCTCAAACTGCAAGTAATGATCCTGTAGACCAACTATAAAATCTGTTTTCAGGCTTCTTTGGATGAAGGTAGGCTTGTTTCGACGTTTAGATTTCCGCATTGATTTTGGTAATTTCTGACCTAAAAATATGCAGATTCAAAGATGAAAGCTGAATTCTATTCTAATCTAGCCAGCCTGGCTTACATTCCTCTCTGCCTTCCTCTTCTTGTGTACTGAGGGTTTAAATGTTAGCTTAGCTCGAACGCAAGCCTGTCCAGACTTTTCTTGAAAAGTTTATCTGTAGTGACCGTAGATGCCAGGAAATGATCTACTAATCTTAGCTGTAAGTGAAATGATGTTGTGAAATATTCTCACTTTCAAAGACAGACAGAAAATAATCTATCCATTGAGCTTTCTTTAAACAGCTCTGATGGCTATGTTTTAATTTATTTGTATATTGAAAATGTCACAATGGCCATGTTATTACTTTTATCCTGGTACCATGTGACTAAAGACTGCATGTCACTCGAGAAGCATTTTGGACATGGCTATTATTAATCCCACTCAGATTTCTCTCACATACAGTGGGGACCAAATGATGACCAGATTATCTGGTATAGATATTATTTCCTTCCTGAAGAACAGGAATTCTGGTTGATCAGCTGGTTATGAGCTAGGAGAAATTTTCCTGATGACCTATTCAACTTGCAGAAGAAATTATTCTAAGGATGCATACTTTATCTGATCTCCATAATCTAAATGGGCTGGGGTTGGTAGATGTCAATGTGTATCATTTTGGCATCCTCTTAAACTAACTTTCCCTTCTGGGAACATTTGATTATAAGCAGCACCTGCTTTCTTCACAGCACTGTAAGTAAATTTTGTTTTCAAATTTAGTTCTTTGATTATGGGTCTTGTGATTCAGGAAAAGGGAAGATCTTTCCTCCTGCTTTATTTCAGGAACTCTCAGACTAAAGCCCAGATTATATGTTGATTTCAAGAGCTTTAATGAGAAAGCTAATTTTGTCCATATAACATAAAGTGTGTCTGTGTGCCATGTGTTCTGTAATTATTATGAGTAGAATGAAAGATCTTAATTTTTGGTTGGAGCTAAGAAAGGAAAATTCCATTAGTATGAATTCTCCAATAATATTATAATTATTCATCATGTGATATCTCACAGATTTTTTAAAAGTGAGTTCTAGAAACTGCTGTCACTCTGATGCTAAGCAGAACTCAAACTGCTTCGTTTTATAGCTAAGCCGAGGTTTAACAGGCCAGCCTATTCTGTGTGTAACAATCAGGATAAATAAGGCAACCAGATTCCAGTGCACTCTTGGCATCCTGACTTTGAGGCAAAGCTTACTCTGAAAAATCCAAGGCACATGCCTGTGCCAGACATGAGTGTGAGTTCCTCACCTCCTTCCTCACCAATCTAGTTTTGATAAGACTGCATGTCGTGTATCAATAATGTGATTATGGAGAGAGAAACAAGCAAGCATCACGGTTTGGCGCCTGTATTTATAAAAGCAAACGGACACGCATTGTAAAGACTGGGAATTCCAGCCTCATTTATAGCTGATAGTGAAGGTAGATCCACTTAAATAGAGAACTGAGGACTGCCTTGTATTTTTATTTTATATTTTTAAGACACGGGTGCCGTACCAAGAAGTGTCCGACTGAAGTCAGTAGAAGAAAGTAGAAAGAGTTACATGATCATTTAAAAACAAATCTCTAGGCTATTTTCTCCTCACAGAAGAGAGAGAGAGAGAGTGAGAGAGTGTGTGTGTGTTGTGTTGTGTTATGTTGTGTTGTGTTGTGTTGTGTGTGGGGGGGGTAGGGTTGGGGTGTAATGGAGAGAGAAAAAAACCTCACAGAGATGTTTTTAATGAAGAAACGGGTCAGGATATGTTAGCTGAACTAATTCAGGTTAACATCTTGGCTCTGGATCTACTATGCAAAGACAGCTTCAGAGAGCCCAGAAATAGGCCAGTAAATAGTAGTAACTAAAGGCTGTAAGTCCTTCAGGAGCTGTTTCTGTGTGAGAGTGATTCTTTGATGTTATTTTTCTCTCCTCTTTTGCTTTTCCTTCTTTGTTTGTTACTCTTGGCACTGCAAACTGTCGTGCAGGGCTGCATTTAGAAGTAAAGCTTAATGTACTGCAGAGTAATTTAAACAGGAGCTGAATAAGGGCTCCCTTATATTTATTCACGGGCTTAATCCAAACTCTTCCTTTACTTCCAATCAATAAATATCACTGTGTTCCAAGCAGATGAAAATTTGTTTGCCATTTCTAAAGGCTAATGAGACCTATTTGTGGGTTGCAGGAGTTGGTTTTGACAGAGAGGCTAGCATACGCTGCTCTCTTGTTCATTCACAATCCGTGCTACAGCGGAGACGAAAACTGAGGAGGAGGAAGACCATCTCGGGTATCCCCAGAAGAGTCCAACAAGAAATAGGTGCAGTATAAACTGTTAATGGTTAACATTCTGTTGGGTGTCAATTAGAAGGAGATGAAATGGAAGCTGGCCTTTTCATCAGCTTCCTTAAAGACAGCGTTGGAACTTGTAGAGGTTGTGAAATGGCACGTACGTGTTCTGTGTTCAGCAGGCCGGCTGGTATTACTCTTTGGATCTCTGTTCTTGACTGTGAAGATTTAACCTTAGGGATTTAGGTAGACATGTTCAGGTCTTATGGCTGAAATGTAATATTCTGGTAATTTTTAAAAGTTTTATTAAGATGGAAGCAAGTAAATTTTTTTTTAAAGATTTTATTTATTTATTTGACAGAGAGAGAGATTACAAGTAGGCAGAGAGGCAGTCAGAGAGGGGGGGGGAAGCAGGCTCCCTGCCAAGCAGAGAGCCCGATGCGGGGCTCGATCCCAGGATCCTGGGATCATGACCTGAGCCGAAGGCAGAGGCTTAACCCACTGAGCCACCCAGGCGCCCCGGAAGC
>RCUC01063958.1:0-10376 GCA_003697995.1 Taxidea taxus jeffersonii
TTTTTCTTTGAGGGCTGACAGAGCTTATTATCCTGAGTGCCAGCTTTCCTTACTTTTGGAAGGGGAAGTTAAAAAGCCTTCTCAGCTGGTGGCTGAGAACTGTATTGCCCCAAAGTTGGAGGTCTGGGATATTAAAGGAGTGGGAGGGAGGTTTAACTGTGGGAAGAATCAAATTGGGGGTAGGGGTGGGCGTGGGTTGGGGTTGTAGGTCTTTTGTTTTGTGCCTAGGCAATTGTGCCAAAGTTCTGGGACCTCTGGAGCAGGGGTAGCATAGCATGGATGCTGGGACTGAACACTAAATAACACTAAATCTAAGTGCTGGTGATGCTGGGAGCTCTGAAACAGGTTCTAGAGGCACATTTGACATAAGGGAGTGGTTGCTGTGAAGATTCAGCCTTCCTGCTTTCAAGAGGTCTGTGTAGATTCAGGCAATGAGCATCTTAGATGTGACCTCAGTGAACCGAAAGCTAGTGGTTCTCTCCAGTGTTCTTGAGTTGCCATAGCAGACTTCTTGTAAGATTTCAAGTGAGGAGGAAAGCCATTCTCCAACATGACTGAGATGTGATTTCTTGGAACCCCTGATGTGTGGGGATTGAACTACATTTAATCTAAATTAGAAAAACAAAAAATATGTTCTGCTGTTGGCGTGTCCTCACATTCTTGTTTTTATAATTTTACTACATATGCAGTGGTCCTTAAAAATACACAGAATTGTTTTGAATGTTTTAGAATTTTATATAAATGGTATCATACGCTTAAGAGGAACAGGATGAGGGAGTAGAGCTGTGTGTGTACAGTGCTATTTATTTTTAAAAAGATCTAAAGCAAATATAGTAAAATGTTAACATTTGTTAAATCTGGATGGTGGATATACAGGTGTCTTATAAGTTTTTATTCCTCTACTTCTCTGTATGTTTAAAACATTTTGTTATTTTTAAAAATAAAAGAAAAAAAATGAAGCCAAAAGCCAGCAAAATGTTTCCGGACTCCAAGTGTCATGGAATGTTTAATACCGATTTTACTTAAAATGTTTGCAAATTGGTTTGTTGCAACTCTTGAGGTACTTTTGTAGCTTGAGCCGAAATCTTTCCAATTTGATGACATACTGGCATTGCCTACCAAACATGTCCCCAATAGAACTCTTGAGCTTTTACCACCATGTCTGGTTTCCATTTCTCCATTTTAGTAAATGTTATAACTATCTATTTGATTACTCTATTCAGAGACCCCATGTTGATCCAAGATTCTTCTTTTTTCCTAATTTCCCATATTCAACTAATTGATTCTGTCCTCAATGTCTGCAAGACATCCAGACTTTTATCTCTAGCTCTGCTGTCACCACCTTCTTTGGGCCCATCTTCTTCCCCTCAGCCACCCTCAACTTCAACAGCCATCTCTCTATCTCTGGTATGAGTCTTCTTGTACCAACTCCTTCCCCAGAGAACAGCAAAAGTGATTCTCTTAAAAATGGAAATTGGATCACTTCATTCCCCTACCTAAAAGTCTCTTCATTTATGCTCTAGCTATTAGTAGTTACAGGAACACACTGAGCTTCTTCTTATCCTAGAGGCCTTTGTGTTTGTTCTGTCCTCCACATTTAGCCAACCTTGTCATATCCAGATCCTTCCTTTTGGAAGTCTAGCTTAAGTCCCTCACTGACCACTGTATGACAAGTAGATCATCCCTTTTTCATTCTTTATTAACCCCCATTTTTGCTTCTTTCACAGAACTTTCTGAAACTTCCAGTTATTTGTTGATTTCTTGTCACTTGTCATTAAATTTTGGCTACAAAGGAATCTCCCACCTGAGGACTCTAAGCCTACCTCCAATATGGAGGTTAAAAATGGCTGGCTGATAATACACTTTCTCAGAATGCCTTTGCATTTTGGACCCATGAACTAGACTGTGCCACTCAGATCACTTGCCCAGACTGACTTAAAGCTAGTGAAGTGACAAAGCAGGGACTGTTCAGAATCCATGGTGATAGTGGCAGCAGCAGCAGCAGTGGTTAAATCCATTTCCAGAAACAACAGAGACCGTGGTTCCAGTGGAACTGGTCTCCTCTCCAGACACAGTGTGGTGGCCAGTCCATGCTTGGGTGTGTCTCCAGCAGAGCAGTGTGGGAGGTTGTCACTGCACCTGTGGGATATCTGGAGCCTTGTTCCTCACCATGTAGCCTCCAAACCTATTTCCCCAGGGTTCTTTGTGATTCTGTGAATCACCCCACAATGTCTTTTTAACAAACACCTTTTCTGCCTAAATTAACTCTGGTTGGCTTCTGTTTGCTTGTCAAGATTGGGAGTAGAAGAGGCAAATGAGGCTTGTGGGACATGAAATTTAAGGAGGCTCAATCAGATCATGAAATGCCAACTCTGAACTTACACATCCCTGAGAGTGAAGTCTCCTTAAATTGCATGCCCTAAGAGGCTCACATGCCTCATCCAAGTCTCAGCCCCATGCTTGAAATGTAAGAAGATATTAAATCCAACTTTTCTTGAGACCTGGAATCTCTGCAAGCAGGTGATGAATGGTTTATCTCATAAAACTAGGTGGTGGGATATTTCTGCAAGACCGACTAAGAATGGGAAACTTGTTCTTCCAGAATTAGCCCATCATTCTCTCCCAGTCTGTGTAAGAGGAGGCAAGAAATAAACTGGAATTTGAAGAGGCTGTGGGAAGAATCTTTTTTAAGGGAATTGTCAGTGTGCTATGTTTCTCTTTCCCCTTGCAATAGGAGAGGGGAGAGACATGCTTCTCCCTCACCTCAAAGCTTCAAGGAATGGATTTCAGTCCCAACATGTCCTGTAAAGACAGCAGGACACAGGAACCAGTATTTTGAGCTCATGATAAAGATGAGAGGCTGTGGTTGGCTTGTTGACCTTGGATGGCACAGTAGACTAGGGAACATAAGAAATGGCCAGAATTTCCTGGGTTGGGCAGGACAATTGATAAGTGAGTCTCTTATTGGGAAATTTAGGCATTGCAGAGGGGAGCTGGTCTACCTACTCTTCCCAAGAGAAAATTATGGAGGAGCTGAGTAGGCCAAACTAAGAGATGAACAGCCAGAAACCATTAGCTGGTGGAGAGGGTCATATGTGACCAGCTAGCTGGCGGGCCTTGACTCTATCAAGGAAAATGCAGATGTGAGACCACTGGCAACAAGAAATCCCTGAAAACCCACCAAGGTGCCTTAGGAGAGAGAGACTCAACTCTTGGCCTCTATCGCATTCAGAGGGTATTCCATGAAATTCCAACAATTGTTGCAGTTCGGTAAAACTTATTCTGCCCTCAACCCCTTAATTTTATCTCCTCCCTTACCACTGGCTGTGGCCCCAAGAAGCTTGAAAAATAAAAGGATTCACAACTTCCATGCCACCAAGACCCCTTACCTGGATTTCAGCAGTAGTCTCTTGATTGGTCTATCTTTTCCTGGCCTCACCAATTTTCCCATCCATTCCAATCACAGCAGCTAAATGATCTTAATAAAACCCACACCATATCATGCCATTTCTCTACTCTGAGCTGTCCAGTGCCCCACAGTGACCTACAAGGCCCTATGTGATCTTGGCCTCTCTTCACACTCTCCCCACCACCATCACTCTTCTCTAACAGAACTGCCCTCCTCAATCTATTTCAGATGAGCCAGGTCATGTCCCACTCCAGAGCTTTTGCATTTATTCATCTTCAGCTTAGAAACTCTTCCTCCATTTGCTCATTTACTTTTATTCCTACTTAAATGTCACTGTCTCTGGACACTTCTACCTAAATAACACCTCCTTGACACTTCTTATCCTCTTTTCTACTATATATTTTCTTTTTACTCTAATACTTATACAATTAATTTAGTATTTAGCTACTAAAATATAAACTCCTTGAAGATAGGAAATTTTGTCTGTTTTGTTACTGCCATATCTCCAGCATCTATGACGGTATCTGATAGAATATGTGTTTAATAACTATTTGTTCAAAGACTGGGTCAGTAATGGGTCAGAGTAGAAGTACATCCAGAAAGAGAAAAAGTGATCAAACCTCTATTTCTCATACACAAATACCTGCTGAAGTCTTCCAAACCCCAAACTAACTAAGCATGTGGTGAGATTTTAAATCAAATGAAGGTTGGAGTTCTGATATTACACTAGAATGAGCTATTTGCTACCACAAGACAGAGACTATTTACTACCTGATAACAACCAGAGAAGTTATGGGAAAACCCAAGATGACATGCTGGGGAAATATAAGTAAACAGGTTATTCATAAGTGCAGTGTACCAAATAGTTTAGTTTTCTGTTTCTGGGCACAGGAAAGAATTGCAGTTCCCCTTCCTCTTTAGGCATTAGGCATGGCCATATAACTTTCTTTGCCAATGAAATGTCAGTGGAATGACAAGTGTCATTTCCAGACAGAAACTTTAAAAGCTAGTACATAGTGTGCCACATTCTTTCTTTTGCTATGATAGTAGTGAAAACGTGTTGAGATGATACCTCAGGGTCACTAGTTAGGGTTACTGAGTGACTCCAAAAGGAAAACCCTACTTTTTTTTTTCATTGTGGAAAACCTTATTTCCAACTCATAATGGGCATGCTGTAGGAATGAGAAATAAACCTCTGTTGTGAGAAGCCTCCTTAATTTGGGGCTTATTTGAATGGGCTGCATATTTGCTGGAGTACAGTATGGTGGTCATTAAATTTTTCTAGCTTCCTGCCTTCAAGGCATGTGGTAGTTCTGAATTCCCTGCCATCTACTTGCCATGGTTAGTTGAACCATATGACTAGCTCTGGTCATAGACCTGTGAGTAAATGAAACATAGATGCCTTATAGATGTGAGTATTAAATGCGGGATTAACCTCCAGGGATCTCCTTACTCTGCTGGATGGATGAAAAGTTCATGTTCCCAATTGAAATTCTCTGAAATTTAGAGGGAAAAAAAACACAACAGATATCTTTGAAATACAGTAACGACTTGTAAAGGGTGGGTTTGCCAAATGAGAAAACTAATTCTAGTTTGCTTTTCCTTCCTGCCTTCTTTCTTCCTTGCCTTCTCCTTTCTGGTAATTATTTTGGTTGACCTCTCAAAAATCACTCAATCCTAAATCATTAGCTCTAACCAGTTGGGTAATCCCATTCCCTCTGACAGTAATTGGGTTAAAAATAACATGTGACCTATTCCTGCCAATGAAACATGACTAAAGTCTTCTGGGCAACTTCTGTGATATGTTTCCTTGCTCCAAAAAGAAAACACAAGAATAAACAGTGTCCTTATTTCTTTTGATGTTGCTGTGTCTAGTGTGATGCATGGAATTATTACAGCTATTTTCCTACTAGGCCAAGGAGGAAGCAAACACAGAGAACGACTGAGCCAAGAGAATTGCTAAAAAGCAGATATGGACCTTATCCTACTTCTAGACTTTTATTACGAGAGTGAATAACTTGTCGTATTGTTTATATCAGTTTGAGTTGGAGCTCACTGCTGGTTGTGGTTCAAAGAATCTTATCTGATACACCTTTATTCCTTTATTACTTCCTCCCTGAGCTTCAAAAATTGGATTTTCATCCAAATGAAAACAAATTCAATGAAGAAAATAAAGCCATTTAGTCAGTAGACCCACCCAAGAAAGTATCTGTTAAGGATTCAAAAAGGTCATGAGTTTGAGAAGAGAAATGGTGCCAGAAGTAAACAATAGGTTTGAAAACCAGAGTATTTGGTAAGACACAGAATAGAGAAAATGTGTTAAGTGGAGCAGAGGTAGATACAGATGGTGGTTCAGGATTAAATCGGTGAATGCTAGTTGCCTATTGGAATGTTTCTTTACCCACAGCCTCAGATATCCTCAGCCAGTAGAGCTTTCAGACTGTAAAGATCCAAACTGTATCATGCAGAAGTGACAATGCCCTTCACTGTTTTCCATCTTGAACATACTTTTATAAATTAAAGAAATTAAAGATTACATAAGTATTATCACAACAAATCTCTGCTTTCAGGGCTTTTGTGTCATGTTAGAGCAGAAAATATATTGAACGACCTTACATTTCAAATTTGTGGTATCTTTTCATTCTACTAGTTACTAAGAGTTTTAAAAATTAAACTACTAAGCTTAAACTACTAAAATTAAACTACTATACATGTATTGAGCATACTGTATTCAACACATTGAGGTTAGTTGAGGGCATTTGAGTCTACAGCAGATTTTTGAGGAGCAAGCAGTCAAGTCAGGAAGACAAGTCCTTACATTGTTAATGTAAACACCCAGAGGAATGAATAAGTGTGAAATAAGAGTTCTCTCAAATGTGCTTTAGAAGCTCTTTGGATGATCATTTCATTCCAACTGGGTGAATCAAGAAAGGCTTAACTGAAGGAGGGAAACACCCAAAGGGGTCTTGAATAACAGGTAGGCCTCCAAAAGACAAAAATATTATGTGGTGTGAGACTGGGCATAGAATAAGGAAATTTTCAGGAAACAAGAAATCCAGGTATGCTGGATAGAATTACACATAAGGAAGTCCATGGGAGGTAAGCCTGGACAGGTACATTCGCAACTGGTCGTACCTGCTAATCATGCAAAGAAGGATATGAAAGGAGGATAACTCCAGGCAAATAAACTGTTTTCAACTGGGGGGAATGAGATTAGGTCTGTGAAGGTTAATGTGGGCAGTAGCATGGGGCATATATGTTCAGGGACAGGAGGAAAGAGAGAGGAAGTAAATCAATCTCTCAAGGAATTACTTTGGGTGGTACAGATGAAAGATGCAGATTATCTGAAAAAGACCAGTGTCAGTGAGGGTGGACAATAAAGAAATGGTTCAGATGCCATTGAGTTAGTTAGCCCAACAGGTTTGTTGGGCCTTGTGACCTGAGTTCTGGTTAATGGAATGTGGGTAGAAGTGAGATAAGCCACTAAGAGTCCTGGTCCCACAAACATTTGAGGTGACCTCTTGGTTTCTCTTCCTTCAGAAACAGCCCTGGTAGGTGTACTTGATGGTGTGGCCATGCAAGGGAGGGAGCTCAGAAACTTTTGTCACGAGTTGTTGAAGAGAACCACCTGCCCTCTACTGGTTGGTGACATGAGTTTTCTGTTCTATTTGTTATGGCAGCATAGCTGAGCCCACACTGACTTACTTGTTTTTGGTCCTTGGATCTGCTTTGAGATATGATGGGCTGGTGGTAACCACCAGACATTCAAGAGGATGTTAAGAACAGAGTTGCCACTTTCCTATTTATCCACATAAAAATTTCATATGAGGTAATTAGTATATATAGTTCAAATAGTCCAAGGAACTTTATTTTTTCACTTTGAATAAAAGATCTACAGCTAAAGTTAGCTCCAAAATTTGAACTCCTTCATCATTTATCGAAATAAACCTTCCCACCATGGCACTCAAGACCAGCACTTCAGAAGGAAAGCCTACTCCATCCTTCCAAAGTACTCTGGGGTTGTAGGATACAAGAGCAAGAGAAATCTATCTGTGCAATATGGAGGTCACCAAGGAGGGCTAAAAGCTTCTAAAACCTCTCCATCAGAAGAGATTAAATTGGCATATGAACAGAGCTTTATATCATCAGGCAAACCTCCTCCTTTAGGGATAAAAGCCCATTCAATCAGATGTGTGCTCACTCTTCTAAGAGTAAAGAGCTTCTGGAAAGGAGATTAAAAGAGGAAGAGTAGGTTGCTGGACTCTGCCTGGCACCTAACAGAAACAACACAATACGATAGGATCATAAAATCAACGGTTTTCGTTGGGCCCATACTGACAATAGTAGACATTTATCAAGGTCTTACTAGACCCCAAACCCATGGCTTTACAATTTCTCTCTCACTTAACCTTCACAAGAGTCCTCAGAGTTAGATTGTGATAAAAGTCCCATTCTGCAGATGAAGATAAAAGTTTAGTGATTTGCTGAAGGTCAGAGTATATAGGATGCCTAGATTTCAAATCCAGGTAATCTGATTTCAGAGTTCAAGTTCTGAAATACTGTATTCTATTGATTTGAGAACTTAATTTTTTTTTAAATCTACAATATCATAATTGATTGCATGCTAGATTTTTGATGGGAGTGTTTTTCTTTCTTTGAGGTATATGAAATAATAGTACACCTTACAATTGATTGTGTCTTAGATTCCATAAATATAATACAATGCTAATCGGCCCCTACTGACTATTCAGGCATGTGTAATTAGGCAGGAGAGCAGGGACTGACTTAGTAAGAAGCTATATATATTAGAGAAGAGGCTTTCCAACTTTTTCACAGAGCAGAATGCATTATGCAAACGAAATCTGACACAGAACTCCAATATGTAAAGCAGAGAAGAGTGGCATTTTATTAGTGTGAATGTACTTTATGTTCAAATATATAACATGTATTTATTATATGGTGAATCTGGGAGACTACTAGTTAGCACATTGGAGACATCTAATAGGTTGAATTTCCATTTGAATGTGCAGGGTTTTTTGTTGTTGTTGTTAGTGTTTTAAAAATACTTGATATAATTTAAGCCATTACATTCAAATAGAATATGAATGTGCAGGTTTTTAAAAAAATTAGTATTTTAAAAATATTTGAGGACATACTTTAAGCCAAATCATATAATGTAAGTCAAATATGGAGGAAATCAGGACACTTCTTTGTGAGTCCATAACTTACAAACAATTCTTTGAGGATGGTTTAAAAAACCACCTGATAATTGTCTTCACAGGACCAAAAGATCACTCTAGTTTCTTTTTTTGCCCTGCCATTATTATGTTGAAAGCTATTTGAACTGAATTAACTACTAAGGATTGGCACTGTCACATTACAGAGTTTGAAGGAAGCAGGAGACACACCTTCTTCAAGTTCTCTGACTGCTGAGCACCTCAGGGGCTCGATACCAGGCCTTTTCAGCAGTAGTGCTTCCTGAGGCCCACTTTCTAGGCTGGAGTCCCAACTCCATACCTTCCTAACTACATGAGCTGGGGCAAGGTTTCACCTTCATTACCTTTGGACTTCATCTCTAAACAAGAAAAACATCCATAGTTATTTCATAATACTTTTTTAAGAGGCAGATGAGATAATATGTGTAAATCACTACCCATAACATCTGCAGTATGCAATTAATACATTTTAGTTTTTGTAGTTGTTACGGTGCCTCTACAAAGGGAAAACAACCACGGTAGGCACTGGAAACAGAAAGACACTCATGAGGGATGGTTTTGGCTGTCCAGGAGGTCCCCTCTATGTGAGAGAATTAGAAATAAATGTGAAAGTTCGAAAGCAATAAAAGGTAACCCAAAGTAAGAGCCAAGAGAATGACAAGGACCAAAGTGCTAAAAAAATCACAGGAGTGAGAGCACCTTGTCTTCAAATTATATTTATTTATTTATTTTTAAGATTTTATTTATTTATTTGACAGAAAAGAGACAGCGAGAGAACACAAGCAGGGGGAGTGGGAGAGTGAGAAGCAGGCTTCCTGCTGAGCAGGGAGCTCGATGTGGGGCTTGATCCCAGGACCCTGGGATCTTGACCTGAACCAAAGGCAGAGGCTTAAAAGCTGAGCCACCCAGGTGCCCTTCAAATTATATTTATTAAGCAAGTTTCTAGACATCATGGCCGTATGAATATGTATGACAAAAGGTGTCATGTGAAGGTCTGTGTCATGTATCTACACTAATGATATGCTGGTATTGGACTACAGTGTTTGGAAAGGTTTGGAGTCAACTTTTAATATCAGGATATTTCATATACAAATCTGGATTTCCATAGACCTATGGCTCGTGTCAATTCCTGAGACCTTTCTGGCAGAAATGTGGGGAGGAGAGGCCCAGCCTGAGCCCTGGAATCAAAGGGAAAACACATTCCAACAATTGCCCCCACATCTACCTGCCACCTGCAGGGGGCAATGATGTGGTCCTTGTCTTCTGAGATGTGCCTTGTAGGAACAGTACCTCCAAATGGAAGAGGAAGCTTAGCTGGTTCTCAAGGGGTTGTGCTGAGATCCTTTGGAGGCTGGCAGGGCCTCTTCCCCTTGCTCAGAGCCATTTTGTTAGGAGGTAGGAACCAACAATCTTCGTGGGGAGGCCCAGTGCTGTTCAGCACAACCAAGCATCAGATCAGAATCTCATAAGAAAAAATGTGAATGAAGTTTAGATTTAACTTTTGAGGGAGCAGGATAAACTACCACCCCACCATATGTGTGTGACTTCTCCATTTCTTACTGCAATTTCCATTTTTTAAATAGGAATTTTCAACCTTCTGTGCTTGTCTAATGTCTGCTCGGAACAGTTTGAGACCCTGTTACTGTTTTAAAATGCATGCATGTTAAGATGAATCTCCTACCCAAGGAAAAAAATAAAACTCAAAAAGTTTTGTTCAAAAATAAAATCTGAATTTCCAAGGTTTTTTTTTT
>RCUC01063968.1:0-53973 GCA_003697995.1 Taxidea taxus jeffersonii
AAAAAAAAACAAAAAAAACAAGCTTATCTTTTACACCATCCTCCTTCCCAGAGTCCTGTTATATTGAAATACTGGCTGATATGGGAATGTCACACCAGAATATTTTCCTGGTCAGCACAAATGGAACATGGAGAGTCTTTGCTGATAAAGTTAAGTGCAGTTGGACAAGAAGTGCTAAAGACAGCTGTTTCTTCAGGTGTCATGAGGTAAGGAAAGACGTATTCATTATTTCTGTATCCATGAGCCAGTTGGTGTACCATAATGCATGCTACAACTTGTCTCCTGGTATCCAAGAAGAATAAAACTGTTAGCAAATTTGTCAGAGAGGTCAGTGGGAAACAGGAAATTCTAGATGGTATATACATAAAAGATGCACAGGAAAAAGAGGATAAGTGGGAATTCTGTGGGGTTTCTAGAAAACAATCTGAATAGATGTAGGTCTTATATATTGTATGATTGAAATTCTTCCCTCAACTCATTTCATAGTTGGTCCCTTTTTTATTATCTAGGTCACACTAGAAATATCAATGCCTCAAAGAGCCCTTTCCCTTCAAACTATAAAAAGGCTTTTTTGAGGTAATCTGTTTGTCAATACCTTGTTCATTTCCTTCCCAGACAAAACTGCAGTCTGTGATCATCCCGTTTTCTCTTCACTGTAAAGAAAGCTTCAAATCTACAAGCAGTTGGTCTGATTAGCTCATCAGTGCATCCTATACTCTTAATAGAGTAGCTGGTATACAACTGACACAATGAACCTAACTTGTGAAATACATGCATCAAGAGAGAACACATATTAAAGAAGAAAAATCTTCCTTCTCATCCTTTTATTTTGTAGTTGTCATGCTAATGGAAAGGTGGGGAAAATATACTAAAATGAGAACTTCAATTAAAAAAAAAACTGTGAAATACTCATGGATTGGAAGAACAAATATTGTGAAAATGTCTATGCTACCTAGAGCAATCTATACATTTAATGCAATCCCTATCAAAATATCATCAATTTTTTTTTCGAAGAAATGGAACAAAAAAATCCTAAAATTTATATGGAACCAGAAAAGATCCCAAATAGCCAGAGGAATGTTGAAAAAGAAAGCAAAAGTTGGTGGCATCACAATTCCAGACTTCAAGCTCTATTACAAATCTGTGATCATCAAGACAGTATGGTACTGGCACAAAAACAGACACATAGATCAATGGAACAGAATGGAGAGCCCAGAAATAGATCCTCAACTCCATGGTCAACTAATTTTTGAAAAAGCAGGGAAGAATGTCCAATGGAAAAAAGACAGTCTCTTCAACAAATGATGTTGGGAAAATTGAACAGCCACATGCAGAAGAATGAAACTGGACCATTTCCTTACACCACACACAAAAATAGACTCAAAAGGGATGAAAGACCTCAATGTGAGACAGAAATCCATCAAAATCCTTGAGGAGAACCCAGACAGGAAATTCTTCAACCTTAGCTGCAGCAACTTCTTTCTGGAAACATTGCCAAAGGCAAGGGAAGCAAGGGCAAAAATGAGCTATTGGGACTTCACCAAGATCAAAAGCTTTTGCACAGCAAAGGAAACAAAGCCAACAAAGCCAAAAGAGAACTGACAGAATGGGAGAAGATATTAACAAATGACATATCAGATGCAGGGCTAGTATCCAACATCTTTAAAGAACTTATCAAACTCAACACCCAAAGAACAAAGAATCCAATCAAGAAATAAGCAGAGGGCATGAATATATATTTCTTAAAAAAAATACATCCAGATGGCATGAAAAAGTGCTCCACATCACTCGGCATCAGGGAAATACAAATCAAAACTACAATGAGATACCACCTTACACCAGTCAGAATGGTTAAAATTAACAAGATAGGAAACAACAGATGTTGGAGAGGATGTGGAGAAAGGGGAACCCTCCCACACTGTTGGTAGGAATACAAGCTGGTGCAGCCACTCTGGAAACAGTATGGAGTTTCCTCAAAAACTTGAAAATAGAGCTACCTTATGACCCAGCAATTGTGCTACTGGGTATTTACCCTA
This sequence comes from Taxidea taxus jeffersonii, assembly GCA_003697995.1. Classification (NCBI taxonomy): domain Eukaryota; kingdom Metazoa; phylum Chordata; class Mammalia; order Carnivora; family Mustelidae; genus Taxidea; species Taxidea taxus. Next base: position 2,037 of record RCUC01063968.1, read on the forward strand.
AAGATACAAATGTAGAGATCCAAAGAGGCATGTGCACCCGAATGTTTATAGCAGAAATGGTCACCATAGCCAAACTATGGAAAGAACCTAGCTTTCCATCAACAGGTGAATGGATAAAGAAGGAATGGTATATATATACAATAGAATACTATGCAGTCATCAAAAGAAATGAAATCTTGCCATTTGCAATGACATGGATGGAACTAGAGGGTATAGAGGGTATTATGTTGAGCGAAATAAATCAATCAGAGAGAGACAATTATCATATGATTTCTCTGATATGAGGAATTTGAGAGGCAGGGCAAAGGGTTAGGAGGGTAGGGAAGGGAAAAATGAAACAAGATGGGATCAAGAGGGAGACAAACCATAAGAGACTCTTAATCTCACAAAACAAACTAAGGGTTGCTGGCGGGGAGGAGGGGTAGGGAGAGGGTGGTTGGGTTATGGACATTGGGGAGGGTATGTGCTATGATGGGTACTGTGAAATGTATAAGTCTGATGATTCATAGACCTGTACCCTGGGGCAAATAATACATTGTATGTTAATAAAATAATTAATAATAAAAATACTGTGAAATATCTAACTTTTGAGCAGGCAACACCCTAACAATCAGCAGACAATAATATCTTTGGATGTGGCAAATCCATAATCTCTGTCTTCTCTCGATAAATTTAATGAAATGGCCATGTTTGGGGCTAGAAGTATTGGAAAATTCTTGCCATCAGTAGTAAGCTTAATTTGTTGAACTTGATGGGGATCAAGTACAAAATGAGTGAGGAAGGGGCACCTGGGTGGCTCAGTGGGTTAAGCTGCTGCCTTCGGCTCGGGTCATGATCTCGAGTCCTGCATCGGGATCTCTGCTCAGCGGGGAGCCTGCTTCCCTCTCTCTCTCTCTCTCTCTGCCTACTTGTGATCTCTGTCTGTCAAATAAATAAATAAAATCTTAAAAAAAAAAATGAGTGAGGAAAAAAACAAATAAACAAAAAAATAAAAACTACCAGTAATATGTAAAGACATTTCTGAACATTTTTAAAATGTGAAATTTGATCCAAAGACTTCATTATAAATAATCAAAGGCTAGATGCTTCACTTGCCGAAGTCTTTCCATGAAGGACTGCTTCTACTTGTTCCTGGAGAAAAAGGAGGTTGGACATGGTCAAATACAGTTGGTGTGTGAGGTTCATTAGCACAATAATGTTTCTGAAATGAAACTCATTTAACTTAGTATAACCAGGTAATTTTTTCCATGGAATACATTTCAAAAAAACAAAAATTGCACTATAAAATAAAATATTTAATGCAACAAGCTATCTTAAATACCTTGTTGATTTATTAAAACATTTGCTTGTTTTTGACAATCAAAAACAGCTTTTTGATTATAGGGAATGACAAATATAAAATGTATGTGGCATTTTGAAGATGCCTAAAAGCTGCAGGTAAAGTCATCTGTATCCATGAAGAAAGAACAACACAATGAATCATAGCATTTTCAATACTATAGTGATAATAAAGTCATTGAAGATGACAAAAACAAACAGTAAGAAAATATATAGTTGAAGCTTATTAACCAAAGTGTTCTCTCAATTAAAGATTATGACAAAAAGTGTGCAAAGGAATCTTTTGCCTCTGACCTACTCTTTATAATTAATACATTTTATTTAAAACAACACAGGCAAACATAAATGTTAAAAGCCTCTGTTTCAGTGTCATTTGGGATTTAAAACCTAAGGTCATCGTTCTTAAACCAGAGTATAATCCTTATAAAATGTGCCTACAAATGATGATTGAAGATGAAATGTTGAACTATTATCAAACAGAATATCTCATGCAGATAATGCAGCACATAGCATTGAGTCATTTGTTGGGTGAACACATGTACGGATCATATGTAATTTAAAAATAGTTTGTTAGTGCCTTGGAAGCATTCTGTGTGTCTGTTGTAGTCTTTCAATTGACATGTTTTTATGATGAACACAACATTGTTCTAGGTAGACCCTTTCATACCTGCAAGAGTGATGCAGAATACCAGAGTATTTCCATTTTTCAGATAATACAATTTAAGAAAGAGCATACACATTCCTAAGATCTCACAGCTAATAAGTGGAAATAAACCCAAGTATATCATTCTCCATGATTCATATTTCTACTTTTACCTCAAGCTGGATCTTTGATTTGCTATAATTCTTTACCTAACTAAAAAAAATCACAGACCCATTTACTGAGCATGGTCAGTTATAAATGAACTTTCATTGCAATGCCTGACTCCTTCCGTAAAATAGAGGAAAGATCCAGAGTAGTGTAAGACACTAAACCCAGGAAAGTAGTTTACTGATTTTCCCAAACACAGTGTGTTCTGAGTCATTGTTTCTTCTTTATAATACTTTGCTATTTTAAGCTTTTCTCCCTCTCCCTCTACAAGTCAAAAGCTTTCCATAAACTATTTATTTGTTTAAGACCCACTGCTAGAATTGGCTTAAAGTGTGGGAATATTAGTCATCTGGAGAACATTTTACATTTATATAATCCCTCAAAAAACAGGATTCAAAACTGGATATAACCAAGTGACCCAGGTGAGTGAATGAGTTCATGTTTGTACAGAATCAAAAATGTCTTAAATGCAGACTATTCAAAAGTATAATTCGTTAATTTCATAAAAATAGAAAAAAAAGATGTGCAAATGATAATGAAAAACTGGCATGCTGAACAAAGAGACAAAACAATCTCAAAAACAAACTTTTGCAGTTTTCTTCTTTCACTCTTTGTAAGTCTCAATTTTTCATGCCCCACAGAAAAACTCCTCTTGAAAAAAAAAAAATGGAAATAACCTCTGCATAAGAAGGTAATGTAAGCACCATGTTATCTAATTTATGAGCAATAGATATAGGATATTTTACAACACAGGGGGCAAAAACACCAGGAAGAACAATCTATATGTATTACAACTTATTGCATAGATCGTGTTAATAATTGCAACAAAAAAATGCTTTGAAGCCAGGGTCTATTTTCACACTTCCTGTAACACCAAACACCTGGTACTTCACATTTAATTCATGTTGGCCCAGCAATAACCACAAATACATTCCTCTTTTCCTTGCAAATTTCCATGATGGATCTTCTAGTTAAGCAGTAAATCAAACTTTCCACTCAGCCTTATTTCCATTTTGCATCACCCTTCACTTTGGCAAGAAGCCCAAGCATACACATCACCTCTTGCCTTCCTTCCGTCCACCCTCCCACACCCTGATATTAATTTACCACACATTTTAGTGTTCTAGAAGTGGCTCTTGTTCCTTCTCTTTTTTTTTTTTTTTTTTTGTAGGTGGGCTAGGGGTCATATTGGGTGGAACACCAGAAGAAACTTTCTTTTTAAAATCACTTTTCTTTACACATCTTTATACTTCTCATTTGTTCTTCATTCCTGTAAAAGATATTCTTATTAATTATGTGTTTGGGCCTAATTTGCATTTTTACTTCATCTCTATACTAATTTTAAAATTTTGTTTGAATGGTGATGATAGAGGGATAAAAAGAGCAATATCAAAAGATCACAGAATTAGATGAAAGCAGGCAGCTTTCACTTATTTCCTTAGGTGGTATCATATTCATCAATATATCCATTACTAGTCATTGAGTTAATTCTGTGCCTTTGAACTGTGCTTGAGTCTGGATCAGAGATTAGAGTTAATATTTCCACCAGACTTACTTGTAGTACATTATGATAAATGCTGTGCTGGGGGATGCCTACGATTCTCTGCTCTCAGAGAAGGAACATCTAAATTAGATGGGTATTAAGAAGGGCACGTATTACATGGAGCACTGCATGTGGTGCATAAACAATAAATCTTGGAACACTGAAAAAATAAAATAAAATTAAAACCAACCAACTAACTAACTAACTAAATAAATAAATAAATAAATTAGATGGGTGAAATAAGGCTTTCCGGATGAAGATTTGCACTCATGGCTGAAAGTAATTTGTGGGAATATCATGTCTAAAAGTGTGGAACTTCCCTGAATCACCAAATGCTCAGGAGATGATGCTAAACTGCAGGCAGAAATAAGTACATTAAGAGGCTTCTGTATATGATAACAAATATTGTCTTAAAGGCAGTAGGGAGCCACTCAAGTAATTTAACAAGAGAAACTGAAGACATAGCTGAATTTACATTTTAGAAGTGTCATTAATCTAGTGTGAAAGATGGACCAGAGAGGAATGCAACTCTATGCCTTTATAATGCATTGGCTTCTTACCACTTTACCTGAACGTACCCAGTTCCAGATCTGTCTTTTTCATTAAACTGTAGACTTCTTGAAAGGAGGGATTGTATTCATTTTTGTATTCCTTGTGTATTAGTGGTCATGGCATAGTTAATGCATAAAAAGAGTGTGTTCAATAAATAAATAAAAAAGGATTATTTTGATGGCATTGCCAAAACCCAAATGAGAAAGGATTACCCAAGTTCGTGAGCAAACACCTTGCACATTTATTTAGGAGGAGTTGTTGAGGAAGAGACAGGAGTATAGAGACAATTCAAATTTCTTTTGATGACTAAGATATGCAAAGGAGTCAGACCAAAATGGACAACAAACTCGGTGTAGGACACACTGTGTTGAGAAGTTTTTAACATGCAGTCTTAGAGATCAAGATGCATATCTGAGTTTTAGTTAATAGAATAGAAATTCATTATCATCAGGCCAGATGCCTAAATTAAAGACAGGCTGTAACAGCCCAATCAAGCTCCGAGTTATCTATCTGACATATTTCTTTTAAATTAATTCCCTTGAAATGGACTCTACATATAGAGATGTATATATATATATATATATATATATATATATATATATATTTCCATTTCATATATAGAATATTCAAAGAAGAGTTTACAGAATTTCACTTTAAGAATTTATTTGGAAAAATAGAACAACAAAAAAATATTTAAAACCAGAAAAAGTGTTTCAAAACTCAGACTTTGTGAGTTATTTTTCAATAGCTTGAAGTCATTAATCTGGTAAATTGACAGATACAAAGTACTTATTTTAATCATATCTACATAAATTTTTTCAAAAGAATAATCAAAATACATGTGAGAAAGGGTGTACTAACATGTTTCCAAATACTATTGGACATAGTATGCTATTTGTTATTATTAACATACAAATTTCAATTTGAGAACCTTACATGACATGTGCATAATAAAAATGGGCAAGAAAATTAGTTAGTTGCCTGCTCAATGGGTAGTAATAGTTCTAGAGAGAAAGAAGAAAGGGAGTTCCTGAGATGCTACATCCAAGACAATGTGTCTGTGCAATGTAATAAGCCTTTGCTGTTTCATCTTCTGGTTGTCTGCAGGCTGTTCCACTGACAGAGATGAAGCATGTTATTAAAGAACTGCTAAATTAATGCATAAGTAACTGCATATATTTATTTTTGAGGCAGCACCATTATTCGCATTAACTAATTTGATTTCTAAAATTTAATTATGAACGTTATTGGTATGAATCAATCATTTATTCTTTTTCTCCCTGAACATAATAAAAAAAAAATCCCGAAATTCAAAGACATTTGCATTTCTAGAAATGGATAGTTTACCTTTTTTTTTTTTAGTCGTATTAAGGTTTTTATCTTAATTACTATAGTTTACTTTTAACTGAGTTGTAAAAGATATCACTTGGGAAACTATTTCATTCATTAAATTAGCAACATAATGAATTACCTTAGGATGCATAATCTTTCTTTTTGCATTGAAACATTTCAATTTAGTTAAAATGGCCATATAATATTGCAAGCAGTTGAAGAGAGTCTGAATTACTCAAGGTTAGTGAGGGCATATGTAAATCTAATGCTTAAATGGATCTACATAGGATGTTATATATAGGGGATCCCAGGTAGAGCTTACATTTTATTTACCCAAAGAATTTGTAGTAATTTCATATCTCAGTGGATTAGTGAATGAAGCCTGCCTGCCAGAAATTGGTCTGTATTAGAGATCAAGAAGTATCTCAAGATAGAAGTCATTCTGACATAAGTAAAAACAGTTACACAGCACTGTATGATATACGGAAAAGCTATCAGAACTACACCCTGGCATTTAAGTTCCCAATGAAAGTTGTCTGCTTATTGTGAGTAAGGGATAGATAGGGCTAAGTAGGGAAAGATAGGTAGGAGGGTACAGGATCAGACTCATGAAAATCCCCAAAATGTAGAGGTGTAAGGAAACCAGAGATAAAGGAACAAACCAGATCATTCTGTCCTAAATGTCAAGGTGGGGTCTTGTTATAACAGTTACTTCTGACCAACAAAATTATCTATCCTAAAAAGAAATAAAAGCCATTAAAGGTGTTAATCACTGGTCCTTACTCAACTGGTGCTATCAATAGAGATGTTAAAAGGACTTAAGCTCCCTGGCTAGCCTTCTTTGAAAGACCATCTTTAAAAGCCCCAGGTGGCAACCCTATCAGAATCCCTCTCACTCCAGAGAAATTTTTTCTGTACCCCTGCCTATTAAAAACTCTAGGGGCGCCTGAGTGGCTCAGTGGGTTAAAGCCTCTGCTTTCCTTTCAGATCAGAGTCCTGGGATAGAGCCCCGCATCAGGCTCTCTGCTCAGCAGGGAGCCTGCTTCCCCCTTTCTCTCTGCCTGCCTCTCTGCCTACTTGTGATCTCTGTCTCTCAAATGAATAAATTAAAGAATCTTAAAAAACAAAAACAAAAACAACAACAACAAAAAAACCTCTATTCACTCTACTCACTCTCCTTTGTCCATGGGATTTAGTCTTCAGCTCTGTGAGACAAAAACCTAGCTCTCCTGTTTCAAGAGTATCTGAATTCCATGGTATAACACACTTCACTGGGGTGTGTTTTCCCAAGAAACTTAGAAAAGTCATTGAACCCATGTAAGATACAGAGCACCAAAAAAGTAACATCCTTCTCATTTTTACACTGAACATGGTAACTACTCAGTGACTTCTCCATAGTTACTTGCATGAAAATAATTCAACAGATGTCCTCCAAATCCACTCCTTTTCCAGTGTATTTCAGTTTCCCCTCATACAGTTGCTCAGGTCAGAAACTTTGGTGTTATACTTAGCTCTACTCTCTCTCTCTAAGCACTCCTGACAGTATATCCTTATTATGACTCAATTCCCTGCTGCTCTTCATTCTCAAAGCCACCTACTCTAATCCTACTCTAATAACCCTCTTTCCTTCCAACATCCACTCATCTTCCTCTCCAAAGCATTCTCCATTAAGGTGTTGCAGTCATCATGGCTTGCATCATGTTACTAAGATAAAATCTCTTAGTGGCTTTCCATGGCCCTTGGCACTAAGTGCATTTCAGCCTAAATCTGCATCCTTTCTGTACCCAGGCGTATTTCAGTGTAACTCTGAGGTGCTCTCCCAGGTGACCCATCCTTTTATTCGGTTGCAGCCTCATGCTTTGGCTGGTGGGATTTTGCAGTTGTTCCAGCAATAGATGCTAAAGAAGAATTGCATGTTTTTGCTTGCTCTCTTCTGCCTTTGCCATCTACAAGAATAGGACATGCCAGGACTTACCTCCTGGTTCCAAGAAGTTTGAGGAATAACTAGAGTAGAGTCAAATCATGATGCTTGAGGGAACCATCCAAACTGCAGACTCACAACGGAGCCCTATACAGATCAATAGTCTGATTCTATACAGTTGTGAGGAAAACAACAAAAAGACAAACATTTACTGCTGTAAGCCAGTGAGCGTTGCCATTTGGTGTTCAATAGCAATTTTGTGGCCACAGCTAACTGATGTGAGTGCCCAGTCTTTACTGTGAAGACCATGGGTCCTTATTATTTGGTGCCTGACTACTTTCGGTCACTGCAGCCCTCTCACTATCGTGCTCCAGCCACACTGAAACTGTCAGTCATCTCACATACCAGAGTGTTCACACACGTTGTTGCATCTGCCTCCATTGTGCTCCTTGTTAGCCGCTCATGACCTATCAACTTTCAAGTGAAATGTGGTTTACTCCAAGTACCACCTACAGGCCCTTAACCTACCTTCCATGCTTCCATGCTACCTTGAACTCCCTTTGCTGAGAACCATTAAACACCATTACTTGCTTAATGTCTATCTTCTCCACTGGGTGCCATGAAAACAAAGACCTTCATGAAAACACGGATTCCCAAGAACTGGAATGTAGCAGACACATGACTGATTGACCAAAATTCTAGAAAACAGAGTGCTGTTGTGACGTTTTGAGGATGGCCATACAGTAGCAAGGTATTATTGGTTCTGGTGCCCTGCAGTGAGCGGAACTACCCAGCCATGTGGGAGAAATGTTCAAGTATCCACCTTTTAGGAAGGCTCATCTCACTCAGTGCCACTCACTGTGCAACACTCTCAATATACATTTTATTTAAATTTTACAATAATCCCATGAAAAATATGTCATTTGCATGTCTATTTCAGAGGTGAGGAAGGTAGGCTACAGCAGCTATGTGATTTGCAAAGGTTCTGCAGGTATTAAAGGTGAAAAGCAGCTAATCAGTGAATTCTGGGGAATTTGAAATAAACAGGGAAAAACATGATGAATTCCTGGGATTGGATGAAAAGATAGGATCTGTGATTGAGACAAAACCCTCTGAAAAATAGACTGGTGGGAAATAATGCTTAAGGAGTTCAGAATCTGTATTTGACAATTTACTATGTTTTTATTTCTGAAAAAGCTATCTTATTTAATTTTAGAATAATGCTGCAAAATAGACACACAACTATTATTCTACTTACTATGTGATATTAGCAGAAAATTTCATAAAAAACAAAACTGATGATTAAAGAAGACTAAGATATAGTGAAAGAAGTTTTAAGTCAGATATTTTTAATAATGAAAAAAATCCAGAAAAAAATAAAATATATCAAAAGCCCCAGAAAGGAGTTAAAATTTTAAATTTTAAAAGGGTAAGGAAGAGGAAAAAAGTAGAAAATGGAAAAAGTATGGAAAGCATACCAGCCAAAGAATTTTTGACTCTTGCCTGCTTTTGTTCTTTATATACTTTGAATTATAAATATAGGCAATTAAGTATGTTAGTTTCCACATTACTTTATAATGTGTCTTTATATTGCAAGAAATGAAGGAAAAATCCAGGATTCTATTATTATGTTGCATCTGGTAATATGCCAACATGAAAACGTGGGTTAATACCTCTCTTTTGAACATTTACTTCAGGGCTGTCTTTGAAATGTTTGAGGGTTAAAAAAAAATTACCTAATGGATTGTTTCCCTACATGTCTGAGTTTGTTTTGCAATAAATGCAATGTTTTTCATTCTCCTAAAAGCAAAGAAAAGATAATTTATCTGAAGAAGAATGTAAAAATTCCATAAAATAGAATTTGATGTTTTTGTCCATATTTAGGGACTGTAAGTTACACAACTGGGGAAGCAAAATGATTGAAAGATATTGTATAAAGGAAAAATGGTAAGATTTATATGAATATTCTTGTCACTACATAATAGCATATCTACATTTAAGGTTTCTATTTATGTAGGAGGTATTTCAAGAAAAATTCATTTTTTAATCATTTCAAGCTTTCCTTTTGGGCTTTTAGTATCTACCTTTGATATGAAATAGTTTAAATAATATAGAAAAAATAACATAAATGGAAAAACTAGAGGTTTAGTTCCATTTTGAGAGTTTTGACCTATGGAGTCCATGTTATAGTTATGTTATAATTACATAAGTGCTTTTCAGAAAAAGTCAAACATATAATGAAATATATACATATACATGAACACCATATCATATATCTTTAGGAGAAACAGTAGCTCAAAGCTCCTAAAAAATTAGTGACCTTCAACTTCTCCAACATTTATCAAAGACTCTTGAAAATGAAAAGTATAAGTAGAGGTCATTTCAACTTCCTTCCAAATTTTACCTTGAAACACTAGAAATCAGTGTCTACTTAAAGATATAAATGTATTACAGAGATTAAGATACTTCAGGGATTAATATGTTAATAATGAGTTTAATTCTGCAGCACAATTCTTTGGGAAAAGAAAGTCCTCTAATATTATACAGAACATCTCAAAACCATGAAAGAGATTATTTCGGTTAGGGTGACATTGTCTTTTATGGCACAGAATATAAGTTCCTAAAATGCAGGTCATCATGCACAGACATGAATTTTATAACTTCCCTCCAGATAATATTTCCAAACGATAATCAATTGAAGTTAGTAATGAGTACAAAAAAGAAACATAAAATCATTATGGTAGCTTCTAAAATAGGACAGAGCTAGTTCTTAAGCATGTTACTTTTTTCACTTAATAATTTGTTATCTGGGGGCTCCTGGGTGGCTCAGTGGGTTAAAGCCTCTGCCTTCGGCTCAAGTCATGATCCCAGGGTCCTGGGATCGAGCTCCACATCAGGCTCTCTGCTAAGCCGGGAGCCTGCTTCCCCCTCTCTCTGTCTCTGCCTGCCTCTCTGCCTACTTGTGATCTCTGTCTGTCAAATAAATGAATAAAATCTTTAAAAAATAATTTATTATCTGTATAGATCTGTTAACCAATCATGATTTCAAAAATATTTTTTACATTTTCTGTGTCAGTACTTGTTCTTGGATATCCTGAAGTAGAGAAGCCTTTTAAGTAATTTATCCTAGAATTTCTCAAAGTCAACTATTAAAACATTAAAAAAAAACTATCAGACAGTAACAGTTTTAGGGAAACAATGGTTTCAGAGACTCTGTCAGGAAAACAGTAATATGAATAATATTTATACTTCTCATGAAGTGTAAGGGTCAGGATTTATGGTACCCCATGCATTGCATTTGCTATTTACACAGGATAAGCAGTTTTTGTACTCCAGTTATAGCCAACAGAGTTGACTTATCTGGGGGGCTGCAGCATTGGGAATGAGGGGGAGGTCTAAGGTGTGGGATCTGATGGCTTTATCCTCATTTTGACCATTAGAACTCAGGTGTTATTTGTTTGATACAGATAAAAAAAAAATTTCCTCATTTCTTTTAAGTTTACAAAATTTCATATTTAAGAAGAAAAGTTTGAAAGTTGTTCTTATTCTAAATTATCAAGGGGAGATAGATATAAATTATTTCCATTCATGGCTCTTCATTCAGTCTTGCCTCCATCCAATCAGTGCAATCTGTATATCTCCATTAGAGTGACCTTTACACAGTATAAATCAGATTTAGGTCAAACATGCACTGGGCCACAATCCAGGAGCCCAATTTTTCACCCCGAGCATTTTCTACATTTCTTTCCTTAAAACTCAGCTTCCATGATATTGAACATCTCTCACTTCTGTTCATACACTATTTTCACCTTCAACCTCGACTTGTAACAGTGTGTTTATTTGACCTTGTTAACCATGCATGTTGTTTTTTCTAGAACATCTCCAAGTGGTAGATGCCCAGAGGAGGGCCAATTTTGAGAATGTATAAACCAGGCTTTCCCCAGGTTTTCTCCATCTCAGTCATCCACTATTCTACTGGATTTATGCTGCCAAACACATTTCTGATCATTTCATTCCTATGTCTCAAACCCTTCAAAGGTTCTTCTGTTCTTAAGATCAGGTGCAATTCTTTATTAGGATCCCTTTCATAATCTGGCTCTTGGCTACCCACAAACTTGACCTTTCATCATGTCTGACCTCAAATTCAGTGTTCTCCTTACTTACAGATATTTGTCTGAATAATCTTATCCTTGGTGTCTCAATTTCCAGGAAGCCTTATATATCCCTCTTCTATCTTTCAATAGAAAACAAGTATTCATTAACTATGTATTTACAAATGTTACTAAAGTCTGTTTATATAGGATATCTATTAATAGTTGTAAGTAATTAATGCATATATGAATTTTTGAAGTAATATAATGGCAACAAATCTATACTTTTAGGTATGGGAACTATATTAGTACTGCAACATCATACTTTGACATATTAGTGAGAAAACCTTTTCTAACACTCAGGCTACATTTAAAGAAGGATAAAGATTACAAAGAACAAGCTGAACTGTTATGTGGCAATACACTTCTATGAGGGAATCTCCCCAGCAACACTAACGGAAACAGAAGAATGGATAACCTTCTGCTACGTTGTTAATGTAAACTGAAGTATGGGAAATGCAGAGTTATTTAGTGTGTCTTGTGCTGTCTAGAAAGTCCAGGGAAAGAGTTTCCCCTGAGGACTTTCATGCACAAGGGACAAGTAACAAAACTAGATTGACATTCCCAGACCTCACTGCTTCCAAACCTATAGCAGTCTAGTGTAAACTAAGGCCACAGAGACTTTATTCCCTACCACAAGTATCTAATCTGGTCTTCTAATTTATTTTTTCATTATTGTTTATTTTATTTAAAAAATATCTTATAAGAAATGATAAATATGGAGATATATATACACATATGTTTATATGTGTGTATGTATGTATATATATATATATATATATACACATATACATATATATATATATTCTCCCCTTTGCTGATATATTAACAGTGTAGAACTTGCTTTAAATGGAACTCAGTTAACTACTCAGTACACCTCCTCCCCTTTTCTGGAATCTATACTTTATCATAAGACCTTTGGTTTGCTTCCATAGTCACTTCAAAGCTGGAGGGCCTGATCAAGATGCAGAGCAGACTGACAAAATATGAACAGTTAAAGGGTATCAATAGTATTGCTGCTATGGCCTTCCTGAACCCAAATATTTAAAAAATCTGCTGGGCATATATTTTTAAAGATTCTTTCCACTGGCATATCAAATAGAGAAAATAACAATATTATTTAACTGTTTTAATAAAATATTGGAAGAAAACAAGCTTTAATTTATATATTATAATTACTTTTTTTTTTCTTTTTTGTATTTAAAAATAACTTTTGGTCTCATTCCATGGAGTAAGGCCACCTTCTCGTAGTACAGGCAGGTCAGTGGTTTGCCCAGGACTCTTCTGGTCTGTGTCTGTTGTCCTGACATAATTATTAACAGTTCCCTATTCCTGTGCAAGTGTCAGTTTAGTGATGAATACCTTGCTCATCACAAGCAGACAGGCTCTCTCCCTCCCTCCCAATTCTCAGATGGCCTTGAAGTTAGGAACTTCCAATAAGGGAAAATGGGAAGATAGTGATTACCACTCCCCAAGGCCACTAGTTTTTTCTGTGTCAAGCTTGTACTGACTAAAATCTCATTCTTGCTAAATGATATGCCCTAAATGGCATCATAACAATTTTCTTAGAGTCTCCTGACTGCTCATTCCTTCCCTGCACACCGAGGCAGGAATACCTCAACATGTCATATAGAACATCTACATCTGGATTTTCTCCCTTACCACACAAAGGGATAAAACAGGACTTTGACATGGATTTAGATTATACTATCCTTAAAAACAAAAAACAAAAACAAAACAACAACAACAAAAACTTAAGTTCAGGCATTCAGAAATGAGTTCAGATGAATTTTATTTTATTACTTTCTCTCTCATATGAGTGATTCTTCCATCTTCATGTGGTAGAATTTGATGACAATTATAGCTATAATATTTTCTTTATAAAATCACACTTTAATTTTTTTCTAAACACTTTAATTATTTTGGAAGTTATTTATTACATTGATTTAATAATTATGAAATTGAGTAGCAATTAAATTAGTAAAGCTGTTATATTGATTTAATACTCGTGAGGCTATCCCGAATTGAATCAATATTTTATTCTAAAGAAAGTCTTTGGTCATAGGAAAAGCTTATGGCAGTCTCATTTGAGAGTCATCAAAAGAGCCACAGCATCTGAAATTCTATATTTAGATAAATATTCTTTTGGCATTATGCAAAGGCAAAGCACTGGATGGTCAAATCAATCTGACCAGCAAATGTACGCTATTTAATTTCACTAAGTCAAAAATAAATTGGCCATCCTTAAATAATTTGAGCTTTTGTGTGACAGTCTCAATTGCTGGGTCATGAAAAATCCCAAGATCTCTAGACACCAGTCCACATCATACTTGGCTGTGAGCTGCAGGACTGCACCATGGACTCTTATTTTCAGTACACTGCCTTTCTCACACATTTATATCAATCTTGTTTTACTGTATTTGTTTTTGAAAATTCTGTACAATGCTTAATTTTTAGGTAAAATCAAAGTTTCCCAGTAAAGGATTACCCAGTAATCTTTAAAATTAGTGGGAAGGAATTTATGGATTTATTTCTTAGGCCATAATCTGATAAAGGAAAAAGTGGAATGGATCTGAGGAATAGATTGTGTCATGGGAGGGAAAAGAATGTCCTCCATGGGGACCTGAACCCCAAGTCAGAAAATGCAGCAGTGACTCCAGTACTGGGAGATTGTCAGTGGGTGAGGGAGCAGTTGTGTTTAAAGATTTTTTAGACATGACTAACTGAGAGGATTCCTTTCATCATTCAATATTCCTCTCAGAGGAAGATCTTTTGTGGAGAAGGTATCCAATCAGATTGCACAAGACCTTACCAAGCTAAGTAAGAGTTAACAAGGGTTATACTTCCTCGCTAGAAATTCTAAACCCCAAATTCTTCCATACTATGACTCTAACATATTACCTATAAAACTAAACTCGAAAAAAATGTTTTCCCTGTTTGGATATTGGAGATATTGATGCAAAAAAAATAAATAAATAAAGAAACCCTTTTTAAAAAAACTTGTATTTGCCAGTTTGGGTCTCTTTGTGTTGTGTCTCCTTCAAATGTATGACAAGTCAATCTGATGACTTGTCTGATGATGATGATGATGTCAATCTTGTTAGACATGTCGGAAATTCAGCATCAATTTTACTCTTTAACTGATCAATGTTCTGTGAGGACATGTCAAATAAAGGAGGGAAAGGGAAAAAAAAAACAAAAATAAAAACTTGTGTTTGGAGAAAAAGAAATTTCCCTTAGTAAAATGCTAAACCTTTAGTAAAAGAGAATATATATATATATATATATATACATATATATATAATGCATATATTATAATATATTATAAATTACAATGCATATATATTATACATATATATGCACTTTGTACACTTGTAATGTTTAGTGGAAACACTTTTGTTTCATTAAAAATTCAAGCTTTTGTGTTTCTATAAACAGAATAAAGCATGATTTTTCTTCTATTAAAAAATGAGGATCTTAAGTTTGATACATGATAACCAATTAAAATATTGGCAGGAATTAAAAGTTACCTCAGTCATTCTTAAATTATAGTGTCTGCAGCACATTCCTCAGAACTGATCTGAACACATTACCTTTGTTGCAGCATCAAAGCAGATAAATCCAGTGCTAAAGTCAATTGTGAGTCCCATTAGATGACTTTCTAGCACACATGCGTATGTCTTGCACTAGATAGAACAGAAAACACTGTTACTTTTCATGTGATTGACCCAATATCAGTATTAACAGCCAACATTTATCAAAGACTGTGTGACAGGTCCTAATAAGTTGTTTATACAATAGCTAACTTAATACCAGCAATAATTGTATAAGAAACACAATATTATTGACATCTTAATATTAATAAGGCTAGCTGAATTAGTTTTCACCTGCCAAGAGGTATTCAGGACCACATATCCAATCCTGCTCCATGTGAACTTGTCTTTATCTTGTGCTATACTGACCCTTCGCTATGTTGCCAATAAAACTGGTATAAAAATGTTTAGGTTTAGGCAAGATTATGTTCTGTTGTTATATTTTATAGCCAAATATCATTGCATTTGGATTAAAACAAAAGTAAATTATTAAAGGTTAAGGTATTACTGCAATTCTTGGCATATCAATTTCATGGATATTATTAAAAGAGAACTTTAAGGCACACAAACACAGATTCAGCAACCAAGGAAAAAATATATAAGAACATCTTTACCTTAAGAGTCTCTCATATAATGCTCATCCATATGGTACAAGCTATTTTCTTTCTTTTTTTTTTTAAAGATTTTATTTATTTATTTGACAGAGAGAGATCACAAGTAGGCAGAGAGGCAGGCAGAGAGAGAGAGGAGGAAGCAGGCTCTCTGCTGAGCAGAGAGCCCGATGTGGGACTCGATCCCAGGACCCTGAGATCATGACCTGAGCCGAAGGCAGCGGCTTAACCCACTGAGCCACCCAGGCGCCCCACAAGCTATTTTCTGAAGACATTTATCACTTGCTTCTTATTTGTATAAACCTACTGATTCTTCAAAAACCATCAATGACTTTTCACATTGAGATCAGATTAAATTATAATTTTACTTACATAAATATTTTGGGAAGACTACTAAAATAGAAATACTAAAATTTAACAATAACAAATATGAAATAAAAACTCAGGACTTATATGCTACACGATGCGTCTTTTTGCCCACAGGCCAATTTTGTTTTCATTTAATTGCAAACTCTACTGATATATTCAAATGAAAAAAATGTTCATAATTCACAAACAAGGAGGGATAAAGGGAGGAAAAGAATGAGATAAACTAATCTCAAGCAAATTTTTAATACTAATTCTTACATCATATTTATTTTATAATACTGTATATAAAAGTACATTAAATGAATCGCATTCTGACTATAATGATGGCTAAATGCATCAAGTTGCCTTCACCAAAAAGCTATACTCATGGCTTTAAGCCCAATTTGCATAGTAAAGTTATAACCATGCCAAATTGCCCCTTTGAAGTCAAGTTTTCAAAAACCAGCTCAAAAAACAAACTTAATGGGCCTTTTAAGTTAAGTTTTGGGTCTAATTTCATTTGTTTAATGCATGGGTATCTTCCATGCTTGTATCCAACCATCACTACCTTACTAAAACTACTGTCAATATTAAGAAATCTTCAAGGCTATTTCATACCCACTAATTTAGACATAATTGTTTGCTATTCTTAATTATTATAATTTAAAATAATATATCAGATGAAAACACCTTAAGTACAGAACATTAAAATTTATCTCATTAAGTTCAGAATTACAAATGGAACTAATTCATCAATAATCATTAAATTGAAACATATAATATAAATGGAGTTTAATTCTATAATTTATAATCTTTTAATAAACATATATGATGACTATACTTAATATGTTTTTGATTTGTTTCATTTCCATTTATTTTGTTATAAAATTGGATTATAGTTAGAAAAAAGCAAAAGAGTATATTTTTTAGATAATGTGAAACATTTTGAAAGATTTTTGCACAATTATATATTATTACACAACATTTGAGGATCTGTCACACATAAAATACTTTTTAATATGTCCTTTTGGAATAATAGCTAAATGTCTGTAGCTTAATTAAACACATATGAAAGTGTTTCAAATAATAATAGTAAAGAAAATCAATTTTGTAAATGATAATGTTTTTTCATTGAAAGTCTTATTTTAAAAGAGCTATGTTTATTTAAATTGAATTATTGTAAGATAAAAAAAATTAAATTGTTTGCCCTTTACCAGTATTATTTAGTTACTCTGAGAAAACTTTTCAGGAACAGGACAAATAAGGGCAAAGTTACTGTAAATGAATTAGGCCCAATACAGGTACTTTGGATGCTAAGGATATGTTGTAAGATTTTATTCATATAAATTGTCATCTTTCTATTTCAATATTTACTACATTTTTTCAAATCTTAGAGTGTTGATTTAAATGACAATGTAGAATGCTTAGAAATACCTGCTTTTAATGGATTATCTCTTAATTAAATATGTAGATATTTATATCAATACATTAAATACATCAGAAATCCAAAAATATGTAAGTAGATAAAGAAATTGATTAAAAGCTAGAAAATGTTAGGGTGAAATCCTATTAATGAAAACCAATTTCAAAATTAAAAATATTTAATTCATTAATTTGTATTAGTCAATTCATTTTCTTTTTATTTTTAAGATTTTATTTATTTATTTGACAGAGAGAGATCATGAGTAGGAGAGCAGCAGCCAGAGAGAGAGGGGGAAGCAGGATCCCCACTGAGCAGAGAGCCAGATGCAGGGCTCTATCCCAGAACCCTGAGATCATGACCTGAGTCAAAGGCAGAGGCTTAACCCATTGAGCCACCCAGGCACCCCAATTCATTTTCTATCTTTCTGCTTATTTCGGAATAGGACATATATTCTTTCTGTATTTTATTTCTTTGTCAATTTTAATGCTATTGGAAATACTGAGAACACGGAAGAAAAAAGCAAAACAGAAGGATGTAAATATATTCACATCTTTGAATCTTGAATATAACACCAGCAAGATGTTCGGTCATTGATTACTGATTTCTGATGCAGTAAGCAAAAGGAAACTGTAAGATCTATAAAACAACCAAAAGCTAACAAAACATTAAATATTTTACTTTTCACTTGCTATATGCATATAAATAAGTATTAAGTATTATGAGATAGTCCAAAGAAATGCACTGGAAATCAGGTTAGAGAATATGAAGCCCAGACTCAAAAAACTGCTGTAAATTATATCAGACAACATAAAGTTATCTCATTGCTAAACTTCAGGAGACTTAAAATGAAATCTTAAACTGAGACCAACAGATAGATATTTCTATGTAGTTGTTTACAAATGAAGCGCGATATTCTAAGGCAATTATAATTAGGAAAACTTAAAGGTATCAATATAAATAACAAAAATGTCAACTATTCAACCAACATATTTTAGTGCTTAAAATGGTTTTGGATGTTGATACTTGGAAAAAATAATATTGAAGATATTTTTCATCTTTCCATTTTGGATATTAACTATTGAATTGAGATTCTATACAGCTAAGTTATTGAAATAATATCCCTTAGTTATATTAACATTTTGAGATATATGCAGATCAGCAGAGCTATTAGAAAGTGTCAACTGAGCAATGAAACAAGTGAAATTTGAGACTTATCCCTGTCCTTTTCCCCCTGATTTAAATGTCATACTGGTGCAAACTGATATGTTCAATATAGAAAGTTATAGTCAGAAATAAAGGAAATATATGCTACACTTCAGTTCAACATATTGAAAAAATATACATCCAAGTCTCCTATTATAGCCAAGCATTCCAAGAGAGTCAGTGCTATGTTATCATCATCATATGTTTGTTTTTGAAATTAAGTGTCCATGCGTCTATTTAGATCCTGGCTCTACAAATCCATTTACATATGGCAAGTGCATCACAACTGCTCAATTTTGCCATCAATCTCTATCAGACAGACATCAGCCACAGAAGCAACGTTTGGGAACTTTATCTATTCCATGGTCCCATGAATTGGAGAGGCTGAAGGTTCTATGAAGTTTGACCTACATTTAACTTCACATTTAAGAAATAAAGCTTAATAAATATGCAGGGCAAATGCACTGTACTTCAGCTGGTAAATGAATAGAACAATCCCAAGTAAGCTATAACTTAGTGTGGGGAATGACAAGCACATATCACTGCAATACAAGACAGTGTTAGTTGACCTAAGAAAACAGACGAAAGAAGTGCTATTGATGCTCACAAGTGGGATGAGCTTGAACAGGATAGTTGTGGCAATAGTGGTAATAATGGGCAGGGCAGCCTGGAAATCAGGAAAATCTTGGTGATGGTATGACCTCTGAAAAAACTCTCAAATTACATGTATGATTCTGAACGGTAGAGTTGAAGGGAATTATTTCTAGAAAAAGCACAGTGAAAGAATGAAGCCATTCACGTTAAAAGTTAGGTAGTCGTGACTGGAGAACAGGAAATTACTTTGTAAATTAATTAAAATCACAGCATTTTCTATTTAAGATTTAAATTCTAGGGGCGCCTGGGTGGCTCAGTGAGTTAAAGCCTCTGCCTTCGGCTCAGGTCGTGATCCCAGGGTCTTGGGATCGAACCCCGAATCGGGCTCTCTGCTCAGGGGGGAGCCTGCTTCCCTTCCCCCCTCTTTCTCTGCCTGCCTCTCTGCCTACTTGTGATTTCTGCCTGTCAAATAAATAAATAAGAATATTTAAAAAAATAAAAATAAAAATAAATTATAGAGAGCAGTCATGCATTTTTAGGAGTCACAGATCCTAAAATTTCACAGACTCTCACCTGTATCCGTTCCACCTCCAGAAAGGTTGCTGTTTGGAAGGCTCTTTCCCATTGGGCGAGGTCAGACTCTAACTCCACGGAGAAGTAGAGATCCTCCCCAGACTCAGATTGCACTGTGAAGCAGTGTTTCCGCCGGTCCAACAGGTCACTGTCCTGATGAAAACCTGGAGTTACACAGGCTGGCATACATCAATCCATATTGCTAACATGGCCATACCTTGAATCAATGTTGACTAAATTCATGGTGGAGATGCCACTATCATAAAGATTATGATACAAGTAAGTCTTCATTAAAAATGGTCATAGCAGCCTAAATTCCACATCCCAAATTCCATAACGAATGCATTTCTTTTCTGTATCAATGCTGAAGCATCCTCATGAAACAGAAATGAGGATTTTGGCTTCTATGCTTACTAGCAATTTAGCTACTAAAAAGTACTTAACAAATGAGATTCAGTTTTTACTGTGTGAAGCGATAACACAAGTAATCTCCCTTTTCCCTTACAGAGCTGTCAAGATGAAGTTAAATAATATTTATTAATATGTTTGCAAATTTTGAAAAGTTTAATAAGCACGATATTTCCTATTGAGTTGATTTCTTTAACCCTTAAAGCATCATGACAGTATTCATTTACAAGAGAAATGAAAAAAAAAATGAGTCTAGGTTATCTAAAAAAATGTTTTTAAAAGGTACATATTTATCTTATTTATGTGACTGTATTTTATTGAGTCAGAAAGACTTTCACATGGCAATTTCTTGGTCTTACTAGAAGTTTTCAGCTGTGTTCACACATCTATGTGTATTTCAATTTCAGAGATGTTCAAAGTAAATACAATTAAGAATTGATGAAATTTGGTAATCCCAGGCAATAAATCAGATATAGCCTTTGAATTACTTGTGGATTGTACTGAAAACGGTCAAAGAATAGTTAGTAACTGATGTCTCCATTTCTTATACGGAGTTACATAGAGGTGTCATCGTTAAGCACTCAAAATGTTAGAAGAATTCTCTACTTTGGCAATTGTTTTCAAAATAATAACTTTTATTAATAAATTCAATTTCCTTTTTTTAAAATTTGGATTCTTAAAATACTAGAGGAAGTGTGAATATATGGCAATAATTCTGATTGTAGAATTTAGCTTTGATAACTGCTGCCAGGAGATACTCACAAGCTTAAAGAAAGTTAGATTCTCTTTGTATTTATGATTTTCTTATACTATTTCAAGGGGAAAAATGAAAACATATTATCTTCAAAAATATAGTACAATGGCAAACAATTATAAAGTAATTTTTAATAATTTAGAGCATAAAATGTCTAGAGGAGTGGCAAAGACAGACATTAAATTAATTAGTATATAAGTAAAAACATCAAGAGCAATCAGTATAAGTGCCATTAGAGAGAGTAAGAACAGAAGGTTACATCAAATTATATGGGCAAGTTAGGGAAATGTCCTCTAGGATGTAAATTTCAAACAATGGCTGAAAGATGAGTGGAAGATAAAAGGTTGAATGGCCAGGAAGAGAACTTTTGAGGACAGAGAGGCTGGTATGCGTAGAGGCCTGAAGCAAAAGCCTCAGGTGCATTCCAGAAATCCAGAGAACAGAGAAGAGAGAGGCTGTTGAGAACCAACACTGGCAAAGGAGATGAATCATTGGACAGGTCATGAATTTTGCACTTTCACATAAGTGTAATGGCAAGCCGCTATATATATTAAAATAATAGCAAATCCTCTATTTATGTTGTAAATATTTCAACTTCTCTATTACTTATTTGAATTGATAACCTCGGCACAGAAATTGTAACTAAATACTACAGAATTTCTGGAAACTCCTCCAGTTTTATGGTTTATTCAATGGGCCTTAACTTTCCTTGTAATATAAAATTGTAACAAAATAATCAATGTCATTAATAGCCAGAAAACTTTTGGTATTTTTCCTTCTCATAAATTGCATGTTGCTATTAAATCTTAAAATACCACATGATCTCCCTGATATGAGGAAGTGGAGATGCAATGGGGGTGGGAGTTAAGGTGGTAGGAAAAGTAAAAATGAAAGAAGATGGGATCGGGAGGGAGAAAAACCAAAAGAGACTCTTAATGTCATAAAACAAACTGAGGGGGGTGGGGGGAAGAGGGGTTGGGTGAGGGTGGTGGGGTTACATCATATGTTTAAATAAAGCTTAAATAAAGTAAAAAAAATAATCTTAAAATAATCTTCATTTAAGATTTTCTGTTTTCTTGGCAGTAAACTCTTTGAAAACTTGAATTAGCATCTTCAATTACATTACCTAAGCACTGAAGCTCTCAGAAATAGAATTCTCTATTTAGCTCTGAAAATATAAGTTGGACATCTATGAACACATGTGGTTATTGTCTATTGCTGCTTATAGGACACTCCTCATGCACTGACTCAAACTACAACTGCTATGGGCACCTGGGCACTCAATCGTTACAGGTTACTGAAGGAGACAAGTATATAAAAATAATAAAAAGCATCATGACAGTCATATACAGCTAAAGTGCTAAGGAAACAGAATAAGGAGCAATAAATCATTCTTGAAAGTGGAAAGGAGAAAATTTTGTTCTAGGAAGAGATCGCCTTATCATCAAGGACTTAGAGACTCATACAAGAGCAATCAGTTGCAAGACTCAGTGGGCTCAGGTGCTCCTGCTAAGAAATGCACATTACAGCCTGTGCCATGAAAACCCTTTGAAGCGTTTGAGGCAAGAAAGAGGCGGAGTACACTGCTTTACAGAAGGAAGATGGAAAAAGTAACATGTTGGAATCCTTTTTTAGAAGTATAGTGAAGAGCAATTATAGCTCAAGCATTTGAAAGAGCTGCTTTAAAAGTAATCATCCAAAATATCCATACTCCTCTGTCTCTCCCTCATGCTGTCTACTAGAGTGCGCCTGCTATAGTGATAAGAACACAGGTTGTAGTCTCAGATGCTGCCTGGATTCAAATCTCAACTCTTGCATTTATTAGGATGTGCTAAGATAATGCATATACATTTTAGCATAGTTTCTGACATCAATATCATGTTGATATTTAATAAAATAAATATATATGTCATTCCCTAATCTCTACTTCCTTAACTTGCTCTCCATACACTTTGTTTATCTTTAGTCAGAGTGTGAGTTTGGTCCCAGTAGGAACGGTAGCCTCTGTAATCTCTGCTTGTTGGAAAGTATCGCTTAATTAATGACAATAAAATAACAGCTACACACATTTTGAGTGCTATTTTTGTGCATTGATTTCACTTTCCATTTCCCCTTCAGAAGTAATCTCTAGTTTTTTAGATTTATTTCAGGTCTTCTGGACACTTTCTGCAGACTAATAGCCAAATCTTAGGACTTGTCTCAGATTCACAAAGCAATATTACACAAAAACATCATACTACAGCTATGTTTGCTATTAATACATATGCTTTTCCAAGGTATTCAGAGGACAATAGTATAACCAAAGCATTTTTTGTTTTACTAAGAAAAATAAATAAACTGTGTGTTTAGAATAATTATTGAGATGGTAGATATAGCCAGTCATAAATTTTCTTTTGTAGTTTAAACATGTAAGATTAAAGGCAGAAAATGCTGCTAAAAATCGGTGAGTTATCCCTATGGCAAAACTTCCACATATACTTATGTGGTTTCTTCTCACCTTGAAATTGCAACTGTTTCACCCAATTTTTGCTAATCTGGCAAGTCACTTGTTTCACACTTTCCCAATTACACTTATTATTGTTCTAATAATTAATATTTTTTTTCTTCAAGTTAATTACCCTTGTGGTTTTGAAAATGCAAATAAAAAAGAATAGGCAGATGAAGGATAAATATTTTTGCATTATTATATTAAATATAAGCTACTTTATAAATTACATGACTTAACTAGTATGTTTGCTATTGCTTCTTTTACTTGGACTTACAGTGATAAGGAAATCATTCAATCATTAGGCATGATTATGTAAAACAAATAAAAATTTAAAAAACAAACAAAAATGTATTTTTAATAAAACAAGAAGAGGAGGCCAAGTATGGGTTCTTCAGCTACAAATAACAATTTCTATTTTTTGCAACTATTTTAGTAACTAAAAATGAGAGAAAGACATACCATCAAAATTAAATTTTACCAATTAATTTTGAATTAGACTTTCAAGAATGAGTGAGTCTCTAAAGGGACTTATTAAATCTACATCAAGTCCTGTACAAATAATGATACTTTTAATGGCATTATAATACTATTTTAGATGTTAGATGCTAAAAAATAAAATCAAACCAAGTGAGTGCTCTATGCAGTATGTTAATTATCTCTTTTGGATTTTAGTTGCCTTATCTGGGAAAAGGAATAAAACTTTAAATCTCTTTGCTCTTCTTAGGCAATCGGAATTCCTGATATAAGTGGACATAATAAAAAATATCAGAAGAGGGGCGCCTGGGTGGCTCAGTGGGTTAAGGCCGCTGCCTTCGGCTCAGGTCATGATCCCAGGGTCATGGGATTGAGCCCCGCATCGGGCTCTCTGCTCTGCGGACAGCCTGCTTCTTCCTCTCTCTCTGCCTGCCTTTCTGCCTACTTGTGATCTCTGTCTGTCAAATAAATAAATAAAATCTTAAAAAAAAAAAATATATCAGAAGAAAACAGAAAGCATATCTTTCAAATATAATCTCTAAATTAATCTGCATATTAATCTGTCAGAATAGGCTATCATCTTCCTTTCCCTGATGAGGGAACTAGGTCTAGGACATAGGGGTCAACCCCCCCACCTTTAAAACCTCTTTGGCCCTAGGGATTAAGATTCCATCAGTTTGGAAGCCATTCAGCTTAAATATGAATGTCACTTTTACCACTTCTTTTCACATCTCTTAGTATCAGGATTTTTAAAAAGGGAATGATAGTACCTTTTTCAAGGTTCTTAAATATTAAATAGGTTGATATGGGTATATCACTTATGAAAGTAATAAGCACAAACTAGTGCTCCATGATATCACCAATATCACATATCACAAATAGTCACAATATTAGCCATCACTGATATTTGACTATTACTAAAAATCTGGAGTAGATCAGACTCCAAATCTTATGTACATTCTAGCACATGCTCGGGCATGCACACGTACACATATACACACACACCTTTCTCTGTAATATAGTGTAATATTGGTATGGTAGAAGGTAGGTTATATAAAGGCAGTCAGGAAGGCTTCATTTTCTAACAAAATTAACTACCAGTATTCACATTGAAAGGGAAACATGTTTACCATAACTGTTTATTATACGGGCAAACTTCACTCTTTTGCCATTCTCTAGATATCTGTGTGTGCTGTATGTGTAAATGCCCATTTAGGTGTGTAAATTCGGACCCAGTTTAAAAGAGCTTCCTAAATGTTAATTAATCTTGATCCTTATAGATATTCATGTATTGTTCCTGTTAAAAAATATCTTCCCTTAAGAAATATTGCCTATATTATAAAATCCTTTTAGGCATCCCATTATCCATTTTATATTTGGGAACATTAAGGGTTGGAAAGGTCAAATAACCTAAACAAGTATACATACAGAAAATTCAGAGAGTCTAAAACCCTATCCCACAAGGTTAATGAAGTTGAAACTACCAGAAAGTTTAAAGCTTGTTTTTCAGAGATTTGTTTCCCTCTACTCAGCCATTGTGTGTTTTCCGAACCCACTAACAAACCCACTGCCATTCTCTGCAGAAGCCTGGACTCCAGGTCAGCTGATGTGGTTCTAGTCTATGAACAAGCAAAGCCCTGCACTCCTTAGCAGAGAATTCCTTGGTAGCCCAAGACCCCATCTGGCTTATACTGTCTCTGGGAGCAAACGGAGAGCCCTCTCTTTGTCCTAGACAACCTCCTGATGTTAGGGGCTGAATTTTGCCTTGCGTTGAGTGGGAAACAAAGGCAGAAGAATGTAGATTAAATTAAATGCCCTTGTAAGTAGCCCATTGACAAATACTTGAGGCAGGCAGAGTATAATGTTCCTTCAGGAAGCTTCCAACTGTCTTATTGCTAATGTCTTGCTAGAGGGAAAAATAACCTTGATTTGACAATAGCAACACCTTTGGTATCTTGTGAGTCTCCTTTGGCAAAGGAAACCCTAAACTTCCCTTACCTTTACTTCCCCTAACCCCAAAGTATATAAGCAGGTGCTCCTCACAATCCTGGGACAGCAGTTCTTTCTGCCCACAGGTCCTGTCCCCATGCTTTCATGAAACCACTTTTCTGCATCGAAGATGTCTCAGTAATTCTTTCTTGGCCATTGGCTCCTGACCCCAACAACACTAATCCAGAAACACATTACTCTGATGTTAAGTCTCCACCTTAAAGTGAATGGGGGTATATGTTACATAAAGGTTTGCTCAAAGAGCAAGCTCCATCTTTCCTCATGGATAGCCATAAATCTCCCCACCGTTTTCACCAATATGCATGTAATCTCTTACCCTGAATTTCTCCTTTAAACACCTCATTCCCTCCTAGCCAGTGTCTTTCAAATATTGACTTTCAAGCAGCAAGCAGCCAGCAGCCTGATGGGCTTGGGAAATAATTCTAGGGTGTATATGTAAAATGTGTTTTAAAAAATATACTCAGTTTTCACAATTTTTTTCTGATTAGATTAGATATTCTAAGATTAGAATTAGGTTCAAAAACAGATGTGGATGGGGGAAGTAGCTTAAATAAAATATATGTGGGACGTATTACCCCAGGCCACCATGAACCTAACAGACAGGTAGTCTAAAAGGACAAGCATCCATCTTGTCACTGGAATTTACATGACTCAGATGCAAATACATTAACTGTTATCTTGGAGCAAAAGCCAGGTTGTTTTTCCTGGCTCTTTTAGATGGGAATGCATTGACCCCAGCAACTTCCTATGCTTCCAACATGCCCCTTAGTTTACAGTATTTATATAAGGATTCTCTTGTTTAAATCTATGCACACTGCAGGGCTTAATCTCTTTCTTTGGCTAAATATATGTTAGATTTAGCTTGCTATAGGAAATTTAGGAAAGCAAAGGCCTATTTGAAGGAAAAAGAAAAAAAAAGCAGTTTCAGGAAATACAGCTAGGTCATGTGGGAAAATGCTATGCACCTTCAAAGGGAAAATACATTTTTTATATGATAATGTTTTTACAAAGTGGATGGCACCTAAAGGGCATATAATTATTAAAGGAAACTTAATCCTCATGTTTGATTTGCATTTTTGATTTCTTATTAAATATACTTGAATCATTTTTCATTATTATTTTGATTGGTATCAGCATTTTCTCTAAGACACTGTAATTGAAATAAGTAGAAATTTTACCACCATAAATTACAATTACTAGAAACAGAAAAAAAAGCAATAGACAAAGAAAACAATGCAGTTAATTTCTTAAATATTATTAAAAGAGACATCTTTCAAAATTACCTATTGAAATTAATGATTTTAATTAACAGCTATAAAATTCATCTTCCAGATTTCAATTCTAATATTTTGTTTCTTGGGATAATTATATCATACTAAAAAGATCCTCAGATCTGTGCTTAGAAATCCATGCTTTCACTGAAAGAGGATGTGGTTTTCTGGATAAAAAGTTTCCCGGGAGAAATGGGTGTGGAAGGGGTGGAAATTATAACTTGTTATTATAAATGTGGATATCCTAGAGTCATAAAAAGTAGGAATTGTGGCTGGTCATTTGTTCCTGCTTTCAAGTAATAATCCAAACAATCCCGCCTTTAAATATATTCAAAGCATAAAATCCTAATTCTTGGCCTTTAATAGTTGGTATGTAAAGATCATCATTTAAACTTCTAGTATTCCTTTTTTTTTTTTTTTAAGATTTTATTTATTTATTTGACAGACAGAGATCACAAGTAGGCAGAGAGGCAGGCAGAGAGAGAGGAGGAAGCAGGCTCCCTGCTGAGCAGAGAGCCTGATGTGGGGCTTGATCCCAGGACCCTGGGATCATGACCTACACTGAAGACAGAGGCTTTAACACACTGAGCCATCCAAGCACCCCTTGGTCTTTCTTTTTTAAAAACGGAATCCCTCACACTGAAGTTTATACTTTTCTTAATCTTTCTTCAAATGTGATTAAAAACAGGTGGTCACCACTTTTTAAAAAGTAACTTTTTATATCCTTGAGGGCAATTATCAAGTCACGTCTCAGCTTTTCCTTTATAAAAACAAATGATGTAAATTATTTTACTTTTTCTCATAGGTGCTATGTTTTAGGATTTAATTATCATAGTGTTTCTCTACGGCAACCTCTCCAACTTTTTTAATCCTGAAAGTAGTAAAAGCCAACAAGTAGCCTGAATGGAGTAATGGATCTAACCAACATGAGATATAAAGGGAACTACTTGCATCTCCTAAAATTACATTTCTGTTTATATCCCCTAGTATACTGTATTAGTGCTCTGTCTGGGGAGATGTAAAAAGTTCAGATCATTGTGGGAAGTGCTCTTTGGACTAGCAAACCTCTCATAAAATGTGTTCCATTAAACATTCTGTCAGATGAAGTGGAAGTTTTGAAGCCAAACTGCTCAATTAATACTCACGAGTATAGATAATATAATTTTACTCCTGGCTTCTGAGTTGTCTTCTAAAGAGCAGCTCAAGATAAAACAGACTGCTATTTACAGCCCAGTACCATGAGATGTTGTCTTTTCTTAAATTCTATTGTCATTTCTTTTAAACAACACAAATAACTTTCAATCTTTAGAGAAGAGTTCAATATTGCATATATATACTGCTGTCTCAGAACACAATTTACCCTTGTCCTATACCAATGCCCATAGATATTCAGCTGACATCCAATCAAAAAAGTATTCCAGGGGCGCCAGTGTGGCGTGTGGCTCAGTCAGTTAAGCGGCTGCCTTCGGCTTGGGTCATGATCCCAGGGTTCTGGGATCGAGCCCCGCATTGGGCTCCCTGCTCAGCAGGGTGTCTGCTTCTCCCTCTCCCTTTGCTGCTCTGCCTACTTGTACTCTCTCTCTGTCAAGTGAATAAATAAAATCTTTAAAAAAAAGTATTCCACTCCTATTACATTCCAGGCACTGTTCTGGTGTGGAGACATATCTCTGTGCAAAACAGATGACATCTCTGTCTCATGGAGATTTGTTTCGAGTGAGGATGAAATTAACCATAGAGCAAACAAAAAGATGCTTAACCATAATGTGTCAGATGCTGACAAAGCCCGTTAAAAGCAGGTGACAATGTTACCTCAGGGGGCATTGCCATTTATATAAAATGATAAGAAAAGGGCTCTCTAAGGACATGACATTTGAGGAGAGGCATAAAGTAAAAGAATACACTATTTAAAATATTTGGGGAAGATAGAAACAACCTCTAAAACATCATCATAGCACTGGAAGGAGTTATGAGCAGGTAGCAGGCCCTAAGAGTAGACAGTTGGATAGCTGAGCAAAGTGTGCAGGAGATCTTACAGTGCTCTATTTTTGTCATGAAAGCCTTGGATTTTACTCTGACTCAGGTGAAAGCTAATAGGAGACAAGGTGAGTCAGAAAACAGACAAAACTGCTGAGATTAACACAGGTGAAAAGGTGAGCCACTGTTATAATAGCAGCTTGGGGTATATTTTGCTCATCAGATAAGGGCATGGGATAAAAAGACTTCAGGATGATACCGAGTTCTTGGAAGTAAGCAACTAGAATGCCAAAGTTAGAATGGTCATTAGCTGAGGTGGGCATATGGAGAGTAGGAGGACTTAAGTTTGAGGTGCCTATTAGACATCCATCTGGAGGCATCTAAAAGGCCATAAATGGAGGAGAGAGCTCTCCATGAATTCATACTTATTTGTATATGAATGGCATTTATAGCAATGAAATTAGCAATTGGTTGGGAACAGCTAAGAAATGAGACTCTTTGAGGATGCCTGGGTGGCTCAGTCTTGGTTAAGTGACCAACTTGGTTAAGTGACTGAGTCCCGGTTTTGGCTCAGGTCATAATCTCATGGGTTGTGAGACTGAGCTCTGCATCTGGCTCCACACTTAGCAGGGAGTCTTCTTGAAGATTCCATCACTCTACCCCTCCCCCAACCTGTGTGCGTGCTCTTATTCGCTCTCAATCACTCTCTAAAAAGAAATAAATACATTTTTAAAAATGAGAGTCTTTGAAGAACCATAAGCATTACTAGATCATTCTGAGTAGCTTTTGGTCCTCTTGCATTATTCTACATAATAGTGCAAATATCAAAACATATTTTAAGAATACGTTTCTTTTCATACATACAAAAATAACATTATTGTCATTTTTACACATTTCTGTTAAACAGAAAATAGGTTATCCATGATATATGTAAGTATATATAGCAATGCATAATTTAAACTATAAAATACTGCATATATATACACATATACGCATATATACATAGATATATGTCCTAATACAATGTTTTAATATACATAATATTGTTGGAAAACAGATGTTATTGAAATAATTGAATGTGGTATAACTCAGAGCCATCATTTACATGTGGAATAAGACATCTATCTCTCCCTCCCATTGTAAATAATTTTTTTCTATTTCTGGCATTTAAAGACCATATGACCTGTAATGTTCATATTATCAGTTTATGTTTCTACATCAATAAATTACGACCATATAACCTTCATAACTCTAATTTTACATAAATACAAAGCATGCAGATATTTTTTGGTCCAAAATAATTTTTATTTCTGCAATTCAATTGGGAAAACTTCTTAGTCAATGTCTACAAGTGATCTATTCTGTAGCTTTATTGTATTAGTTTTCAAATTATCAGAGCAATTAATAAATATATCCTGTGTTAATTTATCTTTAGATTAGATGGTTATTACTTTTGTTTATTTGCAAGCAGCTCTCCAAGAACAAGAGGAATAGGGAATTAGACAAAGCAAATAAAATTAATTCTGATTTTTTTAAGATTTTATTTATTTGTTTGAGAGAGAGAGAGAATGCAGAAACAGGGGAACAGCAGAGGGAGAGAGAAAGAGAGAAGCAGACTCTCCAACTGAGCAGGGATCCCCATGCAGACCCTGATCCCAGGCCCCTGGAGTCATGACCTGAGCTGAAGGCAGATGCTTAACCAATGGAACCACCTAGGCACCCCAAATTCCTCAATTTGTTAAATTCTATATCTTATGTTTGTACACCCTGTCTTCTGGTCATTCTGGTGGAATGTCACTGCAGAGAGGCAGACTGTCCCCTGCAGGCCATTTAGTGTCCTGAGACTAAACTGAGCTGAGTGTGAGCACATACCTGCTCCATTCTCACACTCAGTCTCATTTCTGTGTTGCAGTTCAATGTCACTAGGGCCCTAGGATGCTGCACTTGGGGACCAAAGGTCACATAAGGGGCTGAATACAAAAGAAAGCATGTCTGGGGACGGTTTTGGCAGAAATGCTGGACAGAGTGACTGCCATCTGTCTGATAACTGTACCTTCACACATTTCAATGTGTGCAAGCTTAGACTGTCTCCAAGCAGGAAGGGAAAACAATACCTAATAAGGACAACACTTCCTTGTCCAATAAGAAAAACTAAATTTATTTTTAGTGCTTTGATGATATTCACAAAAATTTCACACTCTGTGTATTAACCAACTACAGTTTCATCAGGCTTTTGTCCCTAAGTCAAGAAGCTGAAGTCCATAAAGAGGTATACCTTGGAGACACTGCAGGTTCAGTTCTTGGCTATTGCAACAGAGTGAATTTCACAACAGAGTCAAATGGATTTTTTTTTTTTTCATTTTCCGGGGCATATAAAAGTTACATTTACACTATATCATAGTCTATCAAGTGTTAAGTAGCACTATGTCTAAAAAGATGGACAAGTCTTAATTAAAAAATACTGTGTTGCTAAAACATGCTAACCATCATCTGAGGTTACAGTGATTCATAATGTTTTTGCTTGTAGAGGATCCCATCTCAATGTTGATGGTTACTAACTGATCAGAGTCATGGTTGCTCAAGGTTGGGGTGGCTGTGGCACATTCTAAAAATAAGAGAGCAATAAAGTTTGCTGTATTGATTGGCTTTTTTCTTCATGAACAATTTTTCTATAGCATGTGACACTGTTTAATAACATTTTACCCACAATAGAACTTCTTTCAAAATGGGAACCTATCCTCTCAAACTCTGCTGCTACTTCAACTAAGTTTATGTAATATTCTAAGTCCTTTGTTGTCATCTCAACAATCTTCACAGCATTGTCACCAGGGGTAGTTTCCATCTCAGGAAACCACTTTCTTTGCTTATCCATAAGAAGGAATTCCTTATCCATTAAAGTTTTATCATGAGATTGGACCAATTCAGTCATATCATCAGACTCCATTTCCAGCTCTAATTGTCTGTGTTTTCACCACATTTAGAGTTATTGGCTGCACTGAAGTCATGAACCCCTCAAAGTCATCCACAATGATTGGAGTCAACTTCTTCCAAGCTACTATTAATGTTGATATTTTGGCTCCTTCCCATTAATCACAAATGTTCTTAATGGCATCCTTAACGGTGAATCCTTTCCAGGAGGTTTCCCATTTACTTTGCCCAGATTCATCAGAAGAATCACTATCTATGGCAGAGATAGCTTTACCAAATGTATTTCTTAAAAAGTAAAACTTGAAAGTTGAAATTGCTCCTTGGTCAATGGGCTGCATAATGAATATTATGTTAGCAAGCATGAAAACAACGTTGCAATATTAACATCAGAGATCACTGATCAAATACCACTATAAAAATATAATAATGATGAAATAATTTGAAATATTGTGGGGCGCCTGGGTAGCTCAGTCATTAAGTGTCTGCCTTCAGCTTGGGTCGTGATCCCAGGGTCCTGGGATTGAGCCCCACATTGGGCTCCTTGCTCAGCTGGAAGCCTGCTTCTCCCTCTCTCACTCCCCCTATTTGTGTTCTGTCTCTCCCTGTCTCTCTCTCTGGTAAATAAATGAATAAAATCTCTTTAAAAAAATAATAATGAACCTGGCGATTCAGAGACCTGTACCCCTGGGGCTAATAATACATTACATGTTAATAAAAATTAAAAAATAATAATAATGAAAAACTTTAAAATATTTTGAGAATTACCAAAATGTAGCACAGAGACAGGCAGTGAGAAAATGCTGTTGGAAAAATGGCACCAAAAGACTTGCTCAGTGCAAGGTTGCCACGCACTTTCAATTTCTAAAAGACACAGAATTTACAAAGCTCAATATAAAGTAAAGCACAATAAAATGAGATTTGCCATATTATGCAAATATTCTTATATGAGTTGCAAATGTTATATGAGAACACCAAGAGGTGGACACTATTTGATGTGTACTGTTTGGATTATTATATTAAGCAAGTATTTAAAATAAAATTGTCTATTACATATAAAACCCTTTTTGGAGAATTTGTGTGCACTTCATGTTTGTTCTCCTCCTACTACTGGTATACAAGAAGATGGATCAATAGGTTGTTGGAATCACAAATGATGGAATCATTTACCACCTTCAAAAGAATTCTTATAACTAAGGGTAGTGGAGAAAGAACATTGCCTTGGTGTTCAATTGATCAAGGTTGTATTTCCATATTTGTTAATGGACTGTTCAAAAATTGGCCCAGGGAATGGATGCCATCCAAGTACCCTATTGCACAGAAAGGCATCTGTTGATGACTTCCATACAGGATACGTTGCTGATAAAGTTTTTCCACTGAATAAGAGCCTTATGTCTGGCCTCTGGCACATTCCTTATTTCTCTTTCTATAATGTGTATGGTTGCAGTAGAACTGGAATAACACCAGAGAAAAGTAACAGTCAAGAGTTATAAAATTAGTCTAATTCTAGCTCATTATCATGGCATACTTTTCAAGAGCAATTTAAAGACAAAAATCACTCATATGTGGAACATAAGGAATAGCATGGAGGACCACAGGGGAAGGGAGGGAAAACTTAATTTGGAAGAAATCAGAGAGGAAGACAGAGCATGAGAGACTCTGGACTATAAGAAAAAAAACTGAGGGTTACAGAGGGGAAGGGGGTAAGAGATGGGGTGACCAGGTGATCGGTATTAAGGAGGGCATGTGTTGTGATGAGCATTTGGTGTTATATGCAAATAATGAATCATTAAACACTACATCAAAAACTAATGATGTACTATATGCTGCTAACTAAACATAATAAATACTGAAAAAAATAAATCACTAATATTTTTCCAATGCTGATTAAGTGCCCTTTCTTAGCATACTTATTCATACCAATAACTTTATAAAATAGCTATAATTATAATTCCTGACTTAAGGGTGATGGTTCTGGAATACAGAAAATGAAATGATTTATCATTGATATACTGCTGGGAATTATTGGGTCCAGAAGTCAAGCTTCAGTAATCTGATGCTAATTCATACTAACATGTGGCTGATCTTCCTCTCAACCAACTAATCTGCTAATCATGTTAAAATGGCATATAGAAACTAGACAATAATAGTACATAATGAATGGCTGAAGGATGAATACACCTTAGGGAAACAAAACTAAAAGTAGCGAAGTTACTTATTGAAGTAAAGGTAACCATAACTCTCTTCCTAAGATTCATGTTAGTTCCTATTAAGATCATTAGCTGTTTTTCAGAGAAAACATGACATAGTAAAAGAATGAATAATTGCATAGTAATGTTAAAGCAAAATTGAAATTTATTCCATGTTTTGATAAAACAAAAATATATCAAATAGTTATTATTTCTAAAACATCATAACCAATATCTCCAGAGCACCAAATGCCAAAACACATTCCCCAACACAGACAAATACATAAACACACATATGCGTGTTTATATATCTATATCTTTGGAAAGGAAAACATTTCACAGGAGTGAATAATTTTTCTCCCAATTATGCTTTGTTGGCCACAACAAATTGGAATCCTATGAGGAATTTTCTCAATAAATAGTTTTTTAAAAAGTTAGGAACAAGGATCATTTTGAAAAGATCCAACTATTGATAGATGTAAACCCTCTAACACTGTTGGTGGGAATGCAAACTGGGGCAGCGACTCTGGAAAACAGTATGGGGGTTCCTCAAAAGGCTAAAAATAAAACAACCCAGGGATGCCTGGGTGGCTCAGTTGGCTAAATGTCTGTTTCAGGTCATGATCCTTCAGTTCAGGTCATGATCCCAGGGTCCCAGGATAGAGTCCTTCATTGGGCTCCTTATTTAGCAGGGAGTCTGCTTCTCCCTCTGCCTGCTACTCCCCCTGCTCGTACTCTTTCTCTCTGACATATAAATAAATACAATATTTAAAAAAAAATAAAACTACCCTATGATCCAGAAATTTCATTACCAGTTATTTACCCAAAGGATAAAAAATACATTCTGGAAAGGTTACATGCACTCTGATGTTTATAGTAGTATTATCAACATTAGGCAAACTATGGGAAGAGCCCAAATGTCCATCAACTGATGAATGGATAAAGATGCAGCATAGATAGACAATGGAACATTGCTCACTCATCAAAAAGAATGAAACCTTACAATTTGCAATGGCGTGGATGGAGCTAAAGTGTATTATGCTAGCGAAATAAATCAGTCAGAGAAAAAACACCACCATATGATTTCACTCATATGTGGAATTTAGGAAATGTAACAGATGAACATAGGGAGGCAAAGAAAGAGAGAGACAAACCAACTATAGAGAAGAAACCAAGGGTTGTTGGAGAGGAGGTGGGTAGGGGATGGTTAAATGTGTGATCAATATTAAGGAGAGGGGCACCTGGGTGGCTCAGTGGGTTAAGCCTCTGCCTTCAGCTTGGGTCATGATCTCAGCGTCCTGGGATCGAGCCCCATATTGGGCTCTCTGCTCAGCGGGAAGCCTGCTTCCTCTTCTCTCTCTGCCTGCCTCTCTACCTACTTGTGATCTCTCTGTTAAATAAATAAATAAAATCTTTTAAAAAAATATTAAGGAGAGCATTTCTTGTGATGAGCACTGGGTGTTGTATGTAAGTGATGAATCACTAAAGTCTAACCTGAAACTAATATTAGACTGTATGTTAACTAACTGGTATTAAAATAAAAACTTGAGCAACAGCAGAAAAAAAAAAAAAAAAGATGTAATCTTGGGGCCCCTGGTTGGCTCAATGTGTTAAGCCTCTGCCTTCAGCTCAGATCATGATCTCAGGGTCCTGAGATCGAGGCCTTCATTGGGCTCTCTGCTCAGTAGGGAGCCTGCTTCCCCCTCTCTTTCTGCCTGTCCCTCTGCCTACTTGTGATCTCTCTCTCTCTGTCAAATAAATAAATAAAATAAAATTTAAAAAAAAGATGTAATCTCAAGGTAAATTTTAATGCTCCTAATTTCATTATTTAGAAAAATATGTGTTGGGCCTCTGGATGGCTCAGTTGGTTAAACATCTGCCTTTGGCTCAGGTCATGATCCCATGGTGCAGGGATGGAGCCTCACATAGGGCTCCCTGCTCAGTAGGAAGTCTGCTTCTCCCTCACCCTCTGCCCCTTCTCCCTGTTTGCATTCTCTCTCTCTCAAATAAATAAATAAACTCTTAAAAAAAAAAGAAAACTGCATGTTAATTAAAAATATTTCAGGCATTTCAGAGTTTGGCCAAAGACTCTTTTTTCCTTACAGATGTAGTATAATTTTATAGCTACTATGCTAAAAGGGGAAGCAAACAATGAACTCTAATCACATAAGTTAAATTGAATAAATCTGGTTCATATATGTCTTTAAAGAAACAAAATCCTGACCCACTGCAAAGCCTATTTCTAACAGTATATGTCCTGACATATTTAATGTAAACATCACAGGCCTGTAAAACCATACTTTAAAGGTTTATGATCTAGTGAGGACAGAGAACAGAATGGGTCCAGAGAGTTGGTCCTCATGTGCTCCTTCTACAGCAGTGACTGAGTAGTCATAACCTAGAGTGCCTCTAATATTCACTGTTTCTACTTTATAAAGTGGGATGTGAGCAATGGGTATAATTTATTCAACTCTTTAAAATATGCAAAGGATAAGTAACAGGGTGTAAACAGTGTTGAGTGTATATTGCTGAGTTTCTATGGAAAAATATTAATCATAGAAGTTGATATCATTCTAAACAATAGAAAAATAACTAACAATATTTTATTAATAAAATATATACTAGAAACAAATATAATTATTGATAATAATAAAATTATATGATTAAAAACTGGAACTGAAAATTATCTATGACACTATATCTTAAAAAAAAGACATTCTAAAACAACTTGAAGGAGATTTCAATGCTTTTCTGCAATGTTCCTTCATGAATGAAGGCCTCAGAAGGGGCTTATACCTGGTTTCTTCCAGTACTAAAACTTTATGTGCACCAGTGTAAATAATAATATAAGGTTTTGGAAGGTCAAACAGATTTAAGATTTCATACAATAGTAAATTTGCAAGGTAGAAAATGTCTATAAACAAAAATCCAAAAGTATTAAGTCTAGAGAGATTACCGCAAAACCTAAAATAAACCTGAAAGAGTTTATACTGAATTGAGAAATACAAATTATTTTCTTCTTACAAGATGAATCCTTGAGATTGACACCAAAAGGATTTGGGAAATAAAGCCAATTTTCTAACTTTCTCCTTAAACAAAAGGTATGTTCTCACTAACTGCCCACACAAAATTTTCATAACCAGAAAATTATTATGGAAGATTTTTCAATTATTTTAAATACTTTTAAACCTATTCATATTTTATGAGTATTACATAAATTTCACTTGAAATATGTTTCATTTGGAAGATTTTCCTAACATAGCTATATTCTCATATTTTATTAAACTTATAGGAATAAGTTACAGTATTAAGATTTAGAATAGCAATGTTCCCAGTGCTTATTTACAGAATTAGCCAAGCTATGTTTTTAGTCAGACTGAAGGAATATAGATTTCTGCAACAAGAAGTTGTGGTAATTCATAAACATATTGTTCTTAAACCCACTTAGATGGGGAAGGAATGTGCCATAAATAATTAGATATTAAGAAAGACAGGGATAGGGTTTTGGTTATTTGGAAAAGATTAGATGTCTTTTGTGTATAGCATTCTCAAGGAGGGGAAATAACAGAATCGTTTTATTTCCATATTCTATTGCTAAGAGATACATGTCTGCTTTAAATAAGGACATTAGTTGTTTTAGAAGCTTTATAAAAGTATTTTAAGTCTGTAAATATTGCAACAAAAAAGATAAAATTTGAGGAATCATCAGATAGGTTTCAGAAGTCATGTACAATGCTAAAATATTAATAAATCCAAGATAATTCTAAAACAACAAAATGAAAAAGTCAAATGTTTATCAATGATGATCATTGTGTTTCATTAAGAAAGGTGGCTAGATTTGAAGTAGCTGTCACTGGCATTGTGGACAGCAGTCACCCTGTCTTTGCTGTCCCGAGGCATTTCCACAGACAGATATCAGGGTAAGAGAAACCATATTTCTCATCCACAGCAGTAACACTACCTTAGTTTACACTTTGTAAAGCCTCTTAAAAAATCACCAGGGAGGGTACCTGGGTGGCTCAGCCAGTTGGGTGACTGCCTTCTGCTCAGGTCATGATCCTGGACTTCCAAGATCCCACATCCGTCTCTCTGCTCAGTGAGGAGTCTGCTTCTCCCTCTGACCCTCCCCTCTCTTATTCTCTCTCTCTCTCAAATAAATAAAATATTTTAAAAAATCACCAGTGAAATGTAAAGGGAAAAAAAATAAAACATAGTTTAAGAAGCTTGGATTCAGGAATTGATTGCACATTTTAGGACAATTTAATTCTCTGCTGATATGCTAAGAAATGAAGAACCCTAACCATTTTTAAATGACTTAATAAAATGCAAAATAATTGATACACTTTTAAGAATAGTTATTATTAATAGTTATTATCTAAAAAATGAAAACTGATACAAATTTATCCAGAAAATGCAGACATATCTTTATTTACTGAGATGGTTTCCCTAAAAAATAATTTTCAAAAGTGGTAACTTCAGAGTCAAATAATATCCTTTCCATTAATAATGCTCAATTATTAATACATTGAGTAAAATTTTATTTGGCATAAAATTCTACTCAAAAGTAATTCTTTATCTAAATTACAGTCTTTGAAAGAATTCTTGTTTCTAACAAACCAGTAGTTCTTGCCTAATAATGATATCAGTATACTCTAATGTCACATGTTATCTTGCCACATTTTGTTTCTTGTAATATCTTCATTTATGGATATATTATATATTTGAATATTATTGTTATTTTTTTATTTTTGCTTTTATTTAAATCAGATCATAAAAAAATTTGGAGCAGCTCTTTTCTGTTTAAAACTAGTAGTAAGGATAAAAGAAATGATAATATTGGATTTAACTTTTTAGTTACCAATATAATAACTATGAAATACAGGAATATATTTGATATCAAACTATGAAGCTCATGAAAAAATTCACTTAGTTAAATACTTCTTTCTTTAGTATGGGATTTATTTAATTTTTTATTATTATTTAAATTTGATAAAATTATTTTTCCATTTATCTTTTTCTTTATTCTACTCATTTTAACAATTATTTTTAGTTGCTTGTATTTAAGCACAATTTTAATCAGTGTTGTCTTAAAATGTTCTTTACCAGCAAGACTGCCTTTAGAGGGGCGCCTGAGTGGCTCGATGGGTTAAGCCTCTGCCTTCAGCTCAGGTCATGGTCTCAGGGTCCTGGGATCGAGCCCTGCATCAGGCTCTCTGCTCAGTGGGAAGCCTGTTTCTCTCCCTCCGCCTGTTTCTCTTTGCCTACTTGTGATCTCTATGTCAAATAAATAAATAAAATCGTTAAAAAAAAAAAAGACTGCCTTTAGAATTATTTGCTATGTTTGTTTTACAGTTCTATTTAGCAAATCTTGAAATGTGATATTTTTATTACAATCACATAAAGAAAATTTGCATGTGAATTACAAAGGCTTATTTCCTGACCATTTGATAATTGCCAATGTGATACCTCATCACCCATCACCCCCATAATTTCCTATGTAGTTTTAACAAGTAAGAGCATTAGGATATTCACCCATATCGCTATAATACAACCATGAGAACAGGGAATTTGACATCATCTATTGTTGCTCTATAGTTCTTATACAATGAAGTATATGAAGTGAATGAATATGATTCACCTTGGTATGGAGTTGTCATGGCTCTTAAATGGGAAGAGTACCTGGCCTTACCCTAATAACTTTGACACTACTTTCTTTCTTTCTTTTTTTTTGAGAGAGAGAGAGAGGAAGCAGAGGAGGGACAGAGAGAGAGGGAGAGAGAATCTTAAGCAGGCTCCAGGACCTGCACAGAGCCCCATTTGGGGCTCAATCTCAGGTCCCTGAGATCATGGCCTGAAATGAAATTAAATGTCAGATGCTTAACTGATTCAGCCACCCATGTGCCCAAAATAGTTTGACCACTATTGAAGTTTTGACACTACTGAACACTGCAGGCTAGTTGTTTTGTAGACTGTGCCTCCCATGGGTTTTTCTGACATTCCCTTACAATCAGAATAGATCAGATCACATCACACTAGATTAAATTAAATTATGTTGGGTTTCATCATTAATACATTAAATTAGATCAGATGTTTGTCATGGTTAGATTAGGTTTATTATACTATTCTAGGAGGAATGAAAGGGACCTGATATTCTTCTACTAATTGTGATATCCTACTCTCATACTATCAGGCATAATGCTTTTGATTTGTTCCATTAATAAAATGTTAATTTTGATCAACTTGTGAAGATTGTGAAGTCCCCTGTGAAGTTACTCTTTTCTCTTTTGAAATTGTAGTAAGTGCTGTGTAGGGAGGTACTTTGAAACTATATAAGTGTTCTGTTTCTTATTGAAGTTTCCACTTATCTACTTATTTTTGTGAAGATAGATTCATGGCTTCCTATTTTGAATATCAGCTTGTCCCAGATTTGTCAGCAGGTACCCTTGAAGCAGTTCTGTGTCTTTTGACATATCTCCATCATTCTTTGAGCACTTTCTGATTTTTTGGTACAATATAATGATTTGACCTTATCTTTTACTTTCTATGCTGCATTCAACCCAGCAACAATTTTTCTATAGGCTTCTGGCTCCTCGTAGTGGAGGATAATATTAAGAAAGTGATAGCTGGCTGATGGGTGTGCTTTTGTTGTTGGGGACTCTCTGAACCAGGTACTCTCAGGGTAAGGTCTGTCTGTACACACACACACACACACACATACACACACCAATTGTACAGGAGTATTTCTTTTTTTTTAATTATTTTTATTAACATATAATGTGTTATTTGCCCCAGGGGTACAGGTCTGTGAATCGTCAGGCTTATGCACTTCACAACACTCTCCATATCACATACCCTCCCCAATGTCTATAATCCAACCACCCTTTCCCTATGTATAGCAGTATTTCTAATTCTAATCCATCCCCACTGGGTTTATTTCAGGCTGTCCTGCCATATTTGCAACTCTTATGTCTGACAGTGAGAAATCAGGCTCCCATTCCTCATCCCCGTATCTACTTGGTTGAATCTCTTTCTATTTCTCCATCTCCCACCAACACACATAGAAAATCTCTTCTCACTCAGCCCAGTCAGCCATAATATTGTGACATTTTTTCCTGAAAAATGATTTTGTAAGAATATTACTGTGACTATACTAAACACTATGAATATTTTATCAAAAATTTAAACTTAAGACATATAACATTAGTATGTAAAGCAGTGTTCTAAAAATAAAAAAAAAAGAAAGATGGTCTTTCAAAAAGGCTTGCTCCTCCTCAGTCTAATGCTGGCTCTGAAAGTGGTAAGCTTTAAATATCTACAAACCAAGTAGACCTCCTCCTTTGCAGGGTTTACTAGCCACTTGATATTAGGAGGTTCATACAATTCAACTACATTGAACTAGATCAGATACTCCATTCACACTTCCTGTGCTTCCCCAAGTCTAATTGGCTGACAGGATAATTACTGTGCCTTGGGCTTCACATCATGCTGATAGGTCCTGTCATTCTCTTACTAGGAAGCATCTGATCACTGGAATTGAATTACTATATCCAGCTATAGGATGAGATTCAGGTTACATGAGGAGTTGTACTTGAGGATGGCACTTTTGGGTATTCTCCAGCTGGGAGGTAGCACAGGTGCCCAGTTAGGTACAGACAAAACACAGGGAGTAACTTCTCTTTCCTGTGGAAGCTGATATTTTAGCTATTTTTGTTCAAAGAGACAATCAAAGTATATACAGCACTCCAAAGTCATAGGGGAAAAAGTACTAAAGAATTGTGTTGGATAGTTAGTAAAGAATGTAATGCATTTTTACAAATTTTCCAATGTCTCTGGGGTTTCTTAACTTTTAAGATTATTCTGTGTTGTGATTTTTTTCCTCATTCTAAATATTCACTTTCATGCCCAATTTTTATTCCTAGTCTTACTTTTTTGGTCTTTTTTTTAATAATAAGGTCCCCAAATTGAATAAACAAGAGGTCCCAGGACATCTGAACATACTCCTCTTGATCAGCATATGAGGTCCTCTAATGTCAGTGTACCCAGTGCTAAGAATCAGTATGCTATCAGTTAATTATCTAGAGTACTGGTTTTGCCACTTTATATGAAGTATCTGTTGGTCATTTCCTCTTCTCCTAGTTTCAGAAAATAAAACAGAATTCTAGTTTCTGTTTCTTCTTTTTTCTCTAATCTCCATGGTATTTCAAGTTCCTCACCAATTAATTGCCCTTCCTAAATTTGAGACTTAAAACATCTGAGATTTCCATAAGGCACGCCAGCAACCAGGTACAATGGGGTCTGGGAAGGACATGTGCACTGAAGGTTATCAGGGCAGAAATGCCAGTTTCCCTTCTGTGCCAGATGGGTAAGACCTCTTATATTGGAGGAGCTGGCCTAGACTTAGACATGAGTGAAGAGAGCCATCTCTAGAACCCAGCTGCCAGTGGATTTACAAAGCTGAAAGATTATAAGTAGGAAACAGGACTATCAATTAAGATTAAGAAGGAGAAATATTTATTAACTTTGGAGGAAAGGAAGAAGGTTTAACTTAGGTTTTGGTAGATTAGACAAGAGGACAGAATTCTGTGAGACAGAATTAAAGGCTTTCCTGAGGTGCAAGCTCAGAATTCAACACATGATGAGGTTTTTTCCACTGCTTTCAGCTACACTGTGGTCTTAGAGTAAGAACTCAGGCAATCATTTTGCCCCAAGAGTCAAATAAACCAGAGCAGTTAAGAGAGGACAGGCCTTACAGGCCTGTGGTTGTCATAAGGGTAATTACCACTGCAGGCCTCCATGCAGTCTTCTCCTCTGCCCCTCTTCTGACCCTGCACCTCTCCAGCCCACTGTCCATGTCTTGTTGGAATGGGTCGTCTCTATCCCAGGATTGTGGTGGCAGCTTGGGAGCA
Organism: Taxidea taxus jeffersonii; assembly: GCA_003697995.1. Lineage (NCBI taxonomy): Eukaryota > Metazoa > Chordata > Mammalia > Carnivora > Mustelidae > Taxidea > Taxidea taxus. The sequence continues at coordinate 45,429 of RCUC01063968.1, forward strand.
TCCTTCCACCCCATCCCTCCCATTCTGTCTCATGGTACAGTTAGAAGACTATTTTGAAGATGGCAAACTCAGTCACTTCTCAGGCTTGAAATCCTCAGGGGGCTCCTTTGTTTTTCAGATAAGTTTTATATTCCTTTTTATTGTCTTTTAACACCTTCCCCTCCCCCTACACAAGCAGCAGCATTAGCTTCCATACCCAAACAAATTACAGACAGTGAATGTTTTTTAGTTGTTTAAATGACACATATTTCTTTGTACACCTGGAAAACTTACCCATTACTTCCTATATGCACAGTGCCCCCTTCTTCTCCCACTCACCAAACTCCAACCCTAACTAAAATACATCATCTGAGCCCTTTAATAATCATTTATCTTTCAAGTTTATTTAAGGCCTCCTCCAAAATGGCCCTTCTAAATCCCTTGGTCCTCTAGGCTTTTGGGGAGCTCATCTCTCCTCTCCAGTTGCATGGGATCCCTAATACCTAGTTAGGTGCTTGGCACATAGAGAGTACTTTATGAATATTTGTAGTATGAATTAATTCATAAAAATACATTCACATATCGATTAATGAATTGCCAACCTTTACAGCATCCCATGCTTTGTTAGCTCCACTGAGCAGAAGAAATTGAAGTTTAAAGTGCCTACTATATTTGCAAAGGGTAATGTATTTAGTAACAGAGTTGTCATTTTTTGTCAAGACTCTCTTGTTCTGAAAATTTTGTTCTCTCATTACCTGGCTGGCTTTCTCATTTTCATTTCTTTCTAATTTATCAATGCTTATCCTGAAAGAGAAAGAGGTAATATAGTATATTTAAGAGCACAGATTTCTAAGACAGACTGCAAGATCAGATCCTTACTTCTGGCATTTACTAGCTATTGTGACCTTGAGCTATTTACTTAAACTCTCTTTGCCTTCATTTCCATTCATGTGAAATGGGAATAATAATTGCTTCATAGTATTGTTGTAAAGATTAAGTAAATTATTATATCAAGAAACTGAGAACAATACCTGGCACTTATGTGTTAACTATATATAGTGGATAACTATTATTACTTCATTTTTCTAAGGACTCGTATAGCTTCCTATAGGAAGAGAAGGAGGGGGTTTTCTCTATTAATGGTACCAGGCCAGATGTTCTGTTGTCCAGATCATTAAACTGTGCCTTTAAATTTGCCTTATCTGAGAAATACCTTTCTGAAGACTGAAGTCTACAACCCATACATCTGCACAGGACTGTTCCCTCATGGCAGTAGATGGCTGAGTTACAGAAGACCCCCTTCAGAATTGCTTCCCAGACCCAACTCTCTGAGTCCGGATGCCCTGAACCAATCATCCTCCAGGCATTGATCTGAATGCAGGAAAAGTATCCATTTAGCACTGAGTCTTATGTTCACTCCTCTATTCTTGTGCTATGTCACATTTCCATTTGGGAAAAAGAATCCTCAGCAGACAATTTTTTGTGCCAAATGTAAATTCACGAAGCACAGAAAATTAGTATTGTATTGATTAATGGTAGGAGAGCTTCCTTATTTACATATTACAAGTAAGAGTAAAGTTATATTCTATTGAGCGTCTAAAAATATTTATCTCGAGGCCTCACTAACTTATGTAAAAAATTTTCCCAAAGCAACTAAATGAGCTTATAGGAAATTATATAGGATAAGATAAATGAGAAGTGCTCTTTGATTTTAATTTGGGCAGAGAGCAAATGCACGGGCAATTGTAGATATTTGTAAAGGCAGTATAAATTGGTATGGCTTTTCTAGGAAGGAATTTAGATACCTAAACCTAACGTCTTGACTATGTTGAAATATTTTACACCCAGGATTTCCAAAACCCAGAATTTAGATTAAAAGAAATAACTGGAAAGTTACATAAAAGTCTGTGGGCAAACATCAGATCTTTGCTATCAACTTTTTGTGTGTGTGCCTTCATGTTAACTTAATGTTATGTCTGCCACCCTACTGATATGTAAGCTCAGTGAAAGAAGGGACTATTTTAGCTTTTTATTCCCCCAGCCATATAATAAGCACTTAGCAGATTACCTGGTGTATGTCAAATATTCAACCACTATCTATTATATAAATTAGTCATTGTTGTGATGTCTGACAGAACAAATGAGAAAGCACCTAAACGGATAAATAAATATGGCCAAATGATGGGATATATTATATCTACCAAAAGGTCAAGGTTTTTTTTTTAAGTATATTGACATAAAAAAACCTCTATATTTTTACATAAGAAAAGACTACAAATCATATAATCCTAATATTTAAAAGAAATTTAAGAGAAATGAAGTATTGAATGGTTACATGGAGCCACACATAATTCTTATTCTCTCCTTTAAAATTGTCCTATTTCAAGTAATTCAATAAACTGAATTATTTTAAAATGCTCAATCAGCTTTTCTTTTTTTAATTTAAGAGAGGCTTATGAAGACCATATAGCTACTTGGAAAATGATTAGGAATAATTTAAATCTAAATAAGAATATAGAAATGCATCCTGGATTACTACTATGAAAAAGTTACATTAATGTAGGGTTAAGGAATTGACAAATAAAATTGACTTGTTAGAGTAGTCAGTTTTTTTTTTTTTCTTTCTTTTTTCCCCTTTCTTCTCCTCTCTTCTCCCTCTCCCCTTCCCTTCCTTCTTTTCTCCCCCACTTCTTTCCTTCTTCCCTCTTGCTATTTAATTCTTTCTTCTGAATTCCACCAGTTTTTTGGCTAAAAGTTTTAATTAGAATCTCATTCAATTAGATTAAATTAGAATTCCATTAGCTATTTTGGTATTTATTTAAAAAACTGGAGTTGGGCATGTTCTCCTTTTCTTTAGATACTTCTACATCTTTTAGGAGTTGCCAGGGCCTTCTTCATTAAAGTCAACTCAAGTATATCAGAGTAGTTCTCCATCTACCCCAAAATAGAACCAGAACCATACACAGTAATGAGCAAACAATGACCTTTATTTTTATTTAGCTCTTATGCTACTATGAATGTTAGCTTTAATCTAGGATTATTTTGTAGGGAAGAAAAATTATGAACATTTCTGAGTAATATTTTTTTTTTTTTATTTCTCAGCCTTCAGATACTTTTGATACATTTCATTTATGTTGTAAATATTCCAGCATTTTCTACTGAATCTTTAACTAGAAGAAAATAATCAACATAAAATGCAGGGAAATTAATTTTTCTTGGCTACACAAACAAGGTCAACCTTAACAAGGATTTAATTATCATCTTCCAAGCTTATAGACATCAGAGTAAAAACTGAATGCAGAATTTATAAATTATTCCAATTTGCATCTTAAAAATGGCTACAGAAAGCATTTAGAATTTTACAGAATTCTCGATGACTTCCCATTCCAATTATCTTGTGTATCGCCAGAACTTTAATTGATTTATGACAATTATATATTCTTTGGTGAACTCAGAGGTACCTAACTCTGACATCAAAAAAAAGAAGGTAACCTAACTCCGAGATTAAAAAAAAAAAAAAGATCTTTCTTTGCACATGCCTTTATATTTTCTGCATTTTCTAATTCAAGTCTTCTCTAATATTCTTTTTGGTGTTTTACTTTAAAAAAGAAAAACAAAACAAATATGGTAATAATTGAGGTTTAAATCAATACGATTTTCAGTTGAATTTCTCCCTCAATGAACTAAGCTTTCTGTTCCTCTCCTCAGACAGACAGACTACAGAATCTTCTTAGTAATTACTTAAACTGATATGAGGGTGCTTATATACTTCTCTGCATTCTATTTTTCATATATTTTTTCTTTTACCTTATCTTTTATATTCTTGCATCATTTGTTTTCATGGACTACTTATGAACACAGAACCATTGGTAAGGAAAAGCCATGAAAATTTTCACTACCTACTTATTGTTCATACCTTGAGAATCTTGCACATAATCTCATAAACTGAAAATGTTTTCTCTGCTCGGGTCCAGTCCCATGTTGTCACCTTTAAAAGATGAGAAACTTATATGTCATTTGTTTTAGAGAGGTAACCCTGATTTCCCTCTTTATTTTACTTATATATTATGGTACACAAGGAAACTTTCCCATTTGCACTATGTATCTCAGTTGTGGAGCTATTTTTATAGAGGTCCATGTATGGTATTTTGGTTTCCTCTCTTCTAAGTTTATCACCATTTCTCTTCCTTTTTCAGCAAGTGTTTTATGTTCTATGTAACAATCTCCATTTGCCCAAAGTACTTACATATTTTAGATAATGTGCATATTATCTACATATATATACTAAGTTTTTATATTCCACACACATAGTAATTTTGCCACCAGTTACATACAAAGAAAAATACTAGATGTCAATGCTGGCTTTAATTTTTTAAAAAGACATCATTTATATTGGGAAGTTATTTCAGGTTGTGAATGCCTTATAACATTGTGAAGACACCAAACACCACAGTGAGGTCATTTCACTTTTTATGTTTAAAACATGTATTTGTCTAGTCATAAGAAATCTTTCAGAGTAGGAATATACTAAAATATATAAATATTAATGGCCTTTTTCCAGCCTTCTGGGTCCTTTGAACTTCATGTAGACATAGTCCTTCAAAATAGCAATAGGTCAGACGTGATATTTCCAATACACTGTGTAATATCAGGCTAGTAAGTGAGTAGTCTGGCATTTGATATTTATATTCAATAAATATTTATGGAGAATCTACTATTATGTAAGGTACATGTTTCCAGAAGAAAGACCTTAGGTCCAATAGGTACCCATACATATTTAATACAAAGACCAATAACTAGAAAATAGGATATCAAATGCTATTTTTTTTTTCATTTAGACAGACCTGTATCACATAGACAAACATGGTTTGACAGTCATAAATGCCTAGACAGGAAAGCCTTTCAGGGTTATAAAGTAAATATTTAATGCTAGAACATATATTTTAGGAAGATATTTTCAGAATATTTGGACTGTTATCCATTTTTTCTGTATTTTATTTTTAAAATATATTGGTAATATGGTATTTATTATTATTAACTTGATGTCATTCTGTCATGATAATATGGATAAAAAAACACTGGATGAAGACACTTACTGGAGGTGCCAGAAACTTGTAAAGACATGATCCCCTCAGGGCTAGAAATGTTGGTGAGTACACACGATCTTGTAAAGGGTCTTGCTCCCGTGCTTCACACCAGCCCATGTAGACTATCTACAAGAAAATTGAATATGATTAACAGTAAAAAAAAAAAAAATCATTACAGAAATGTACTTTTAATACCTTGAATATTTTAATTCTCTGATAAAATTATCAAGTAGATGAAAAAATATATTAGACAGATATACTTTCCAATAAGTGAATGTGAACCACTCCTAAGAGTTTGTTTCCATCAGCACTTATCAAGTGTTTGCTTGTTTTGTGATCCAACTTGGCATAAATTATATTTCCCACTCTCCACCATTCCTACTATAAAAATGTTTCTTTGTAATAAAATTTATTGACTTATCCTATCAGTTTCCAAATTAGTGGCATTTTACTATGAGGATGTGTTCCCAGGGTAAAATATTTAAGTGGGTAAAGGAGATGAGTCAAAGACACAAGTACTTTGTGTCACTACCACTGTTGTGGCATACTACACCTCCCCTCTACCTGACAGGATGAGATGATAACTCTTCTTGTTTTAATCACAAATCTAATATGAATATAGTTTATTCAAACATTATTCATATATTAAATGGCAATGACAACAGCACTTTGGTCTCTAGACCTCAAATATTGGTGGGTCAATTTCCAAAATGAAATCATCTGAGATAAGCCCCTCTTTCAATCATTTGACTGTTGTGAAGCTCAAATATAGACATAAGAATTTATTCAATGAGTTTTATATTCCTGACAATGTATTCATATGTCATTTATCTCTTACTATAACTCTATGTGATAGAAGTGTCTGGGAGGATATATTTCCCACCACATGTAACTTTCTTTATTTTGTGTTGAAAGGATGTTCTTTCTTGCTCTTAGACTTTTTTTGTTTCTGTTGTTTTGAAATCTGTAATGACTAATGGGGTATTAATGCAAATGACACAAGTAGAGCTGGGCTTAGTATCTTGTGCTTCTGCCATTACCATGAGAAAAGCATACCTAAGGTATGTGGGATCAACCAGAGCCAGAACTACCTCATGGACAAAGTTTAGTCAAGTCCAGGCTAGAGGATAATTCAAAACAACCAGTTCACTTGCAGAGAGAAATAAAACACAGATAAATAGAGTTTCCATGTTCCCGGGTTAGAAGAATTATTTGTAAAAAATATTCATAATATCCAAATTGACCTATGGATGCAATACCATTCTTATCAAAATCCCAATGACATGCCTTATAGAAATAGCAAAATTATCTTAAAATTCATATGGTACCACAAAAGACCCTGAGTAGCCAAAGCAATATTGAGCAAGAAGAACAAAGCTAGAAGCATTGTGTTTTCTGATTTCAAAAAACATTACAAAGCAATAGTAACCAAAACATAAGATATGGGCCTTAAAGGAGATATATAGAATGAAACAGAAATGAGAGCCCAGAAATAAATCTGTGCATTTAAGGTTAACTGATCTTTGACAAAGATGCAAGAATGAGCAATGAGGAATGGATATTCACTTGAATAAATGGATTGGGAAAACTGGATAATCACATTCAGATAAATGAAATTGGATCCTTATCTCACCATAACAGAAATGAATTAACTCAACTCAACTCAAAACAAATTAAAAACTTAAAAAAAAAAACAAATTAAAAACTTAAATGTAGGCCCTAAAACCATAAACCACAAGAAATGCAATTTTAAAACATTATGCATTTCCTGTGTATATCTCCCAAACTGGCTACAATTAAAAAGACAGGAAGTGATAAATTTTCATGAGGACATGTAGCAATGTAAAAGCTCATATAAAACTGGTAAGAGTTTGATTCTTCACTTCTAATATCAACTCAACACAAATGTGTATACATATGCACTGAAGCACATGTATAATATTCATGCAGCAGGGTGCCTGGGTGGCTCAGTCAGTTAAGCATCTGTGTTTGGCTCAGGTGTTGATCCCAGGGTCCTAGGATCAAGCCCCATGCTGGGCTCCCTGCTCAGTGGAGTCTTCTTCCTCTGCCCTTCCCTCTGCTGGTGCTCGCTCTCTCTCTCTCTGTCAAATAATAAATAAAATCTTAAAAAAAAAAAAAAAGAGTACTCATGTAGCATTATTCTTCCTAGTTCCAACTATGTATCAGATAGTTCAATATATTAAAATGTATACCCTAAAAATATTTTATAGATTAAAAATAGCAGTTAGTGGGACACCTGGGTGGCTCAGTTGGTTAAGCAGCTGCCTTCGGCTCAGGTCATGATCCCAGCATCCTGGGATCGAGTCCCACATCAGGCTCCTTGCGCGGCAGGGAGCCTGCTTCTCCCTCTGCCTCTGCCTGCCACTCTGTCTGCCTCTGCTCGCTCTCTCTCTCTCTAACAAGTAAATAAATAAAATCTTAAAAAAAAATAGCAGTTAGTTGTGGCATAATAAAGCAATAGTGTACAGTAAGGAAAATTAGTAAATTATAGTTACATGGAAAAACATAAATGAATCTCACAGAACATAATGTTAATTAAAAGAAGTAGATATGGAATAATAAATACACACAAACATATATAATTTGATCCAAACAAACTTGTTTTGGAATGCATTTCTGGTTGGGAAAAAAAGTGCTATGATAAAGCAAGTCAATTACTACCACAGCTGTCAGAATAATGGTTACTTTAGAAGACAGCAAACCAGTTGTGAATGCAGCATAGGGAGAAAATGTGAGTTACTAGCAAACTACTTTTCTTGACCTAGATTGTAGCTGTGTAGGGGTGTGGCTTTTGAATAATCAAGAGACACATCTGTGTTTTATGAATTTTCTTTACATACATTATGCTTTATAAAACCCTGTTTATAATAGCATGCAATGTGTGTTTTTAATAATATTTTATAACAATCTCATATAATAGAGCTTTGTTAGTTTTATGAGGATAAAAGTATTTTGACAAATTCAGTTAGATTGCGGTCATTCTTGGGCTACTGCAATGAGATGAAATTTTAGTTATTACAAACAATTTAGTCGTGTATCACTTCACAATTAGTTCAGAATATTTCATTTTAACTCAATTTGATAAAACATAGTTTATGTTTATGATTCCTTTGTATTGGCAAGAGAAAAAAGAATTGAGTGGTATACATAATTATGAGAAGGAAATATTTAAGTTTCTTTAACAATGTGAAATATCAGTGTATTGTCTTTTTACTGCCTCTATAATTTCCTGGAAGCTGAAATATTAAGAACAGAGTACTATAGGGAAGAGTCAAGATGGCAGAGAAGTAGCAGGCTGAGACGACATCGGGCAGCAGGAGATCAGCTAGATAGCCTATCAAACCATTCCGAACACCTACAAATCCAACAAGAGATCGAAGAGAAGAAAAACAACAATTCTAGGAACAGAAAATCGACCACTTTCTGAAAGGTAGGACCAGCGGAGAAGTGAATCCAAC
>RCUC01063971.1:0-12350 GCA_003697995.1 Taxidea taxus jeffersonii
TTTTTTTTTAATTTTAAAGAAGGGTATTATGTTATAATTAAGAGATCTAGCCATCAAGAAGATCTAACATCTGTAAATATTTATGCCCCTACTTGGAAGCACCCAAATACATAAATCAATTAGTAACAAACTTAAAGTCCCCTACTATAACTCTATTATTATCTGTGACATGGATGGACAGATCATCTAAGCAAAAAATCAACAAGGAAACAAGGGCTTTGAATGACACACTGGACCAAATGGACTTAATAGATATATTCAGAATGTTTCATCATAAAGCAGTCTTTTGGAGACCATACAGAACCTTCTCCAGAATAGATCACATATTGAGTCACAAATCAGCACTCAACAAGTACAAAAAGACTGAGATCATACCATGCATATTTTCAGATCACAACACTATGAAGCTTGAAGTCAAACACACACACACACACACACACACACACACACACCCCAAAAGACCACAAATACATGGGGGTTAAAGAGCATCCTACTAAAGAATGAATGGGTTAACCAGGAAATTAAGGATGAGATAAAAAAAAGTACATGGAAACAAATGAAAATGAAAACACAACAGTCCAAACCCTTTTGGACGTAGCAAAGATGGTCCTAAGAGGGAAGTATATTGTGATTCAGTACTGCCTCAAGAAGCAAGAAAAGTCTCAAATAAATAACCCAAACTTACACCTAAAAGATCTAGAAAAGGAATAGCAAAGTCTAAAGCCAGCAGGAGAAGGGAAGTAATAAAGGTTAGAGTAGAAATAATTGATACAGAAACAACAACAAAAACCCAGTAGAACAGATCAATGAAACTAAGAGCTGGTTCTTCAAAATAATTAATAAAATTGATAAACCCCTAGCCAGACTTATCAAAAAGAAAAAAAAGAAAGGACCCAAATAAATGAAGTCACCAATGAAAGAGGAGAAATAACAAACATCACAGGAATACAAACAACTATAAGAGAATATTATGAAAACTTATATGCCAACCCATATATGTTTTAAACTCAAGATTCCTAAACGACGCATGTGTGAAGAAAAGGGAAACAATCAAGGCAGGAAGAACCGAGCTAAGATATGAGCTGCTGCAACCCCAACTATGGAAGGAAGCACATGAATCTGAGTGTGTTCCCCGCCAAGGCAAAACAGGGGTATTTCTCCCAGAAGGGAGAAAATCCAGAATTTCCACAACACAAATTTACAACATCAAAAACACAATCTAGAAGCACATGGTACACAGTGGATATAATTTCTAATGGAAGATTATAAAATAATAAGAAAAGACAACTAAGCAGCTGTTGTAACTAGATAGCTATGCATATTTTTTTACCTCACTAAGCATAGTTAAAATAGCTGCTTTAAAGTCTCTGTCTGATAATTACAAATCTGATTAATCTAGGAGTTGGTATTAGTTGTCTTTTGTATGTGTATAGCACACACATATTGTATTCTACATACACATAATGTATATATATTGTATTATATGTGTATATAGCTATGTATATCTTTATATTTTATATAGAGAGAGTGAAAAGGTTAAAAAATCTCATTGGGGAAGTAAAAAAATTTTTGGAAGAGCCAAAGTTTTAGAACATAAGATCACAGTAGCTTAAAACAAATCACTAAATTGTGTAACAGAAGGATGGAGATGACAGAGGAAAAAATCAATAAACTTGAAGACAGATCAATAAAAAGCATTCACTCTAAATGAAAGAAGGAAAAAATAATATTTAAAAAGCCCAGAGTCTCAGAAGAAAGTGAATAATAAAAATAAGAGCTAAAGTTAAAAAAAGGAGTCATACAAGAGAGAAAATTAACAAAGTCATAATTGGTTCTTTGAAAAGTTCAACAACTGGTAACTAGACTGATCAAGAAAATAAGACAGAGAGAAAATACAAATTGCCAATATTAGGGTTGGAAAAGAGGTGATCCTACAGTTCCTAAAGACTTTAAAAGAATAGGAAAAAAATTATTAAAAATTCTATGCAAACAATTTTACAATTTAAATTCAATGGACAAACTAGTGACTAATAAAACATAAAAATTCTCAATAAAACATAAGCAAAATAAATCTAGACATATATAAAAAGGGTAAAATATCATTACCAAGATGGGTTTATACTTAGGATGTCAGGTTGTTTAACAGAAAGTTAGTCAATAAATTTAGTATATTAACAGAATAAAGGAGAAAAATATGATAATTTAAATACAAAGAGACAAAATGCTGACTAAATTCAATCATCCAATCACAGGTAAATACAAATTTTCCTCTCTTCAGGAAACTAAGAAAGGAAGAGAACCTAATCTGCTAAAGACCATCAACAACAAAAAAATATTTAACCCCATGATATGTATAACACTGACATACTGAACATTTGCAGTCTATGACTGGGAACAAGTTTGGGATGATCACTAACTCCATTTGTATTTTAACAATGTACTAACCTGAGTCAGTACAAGGTCAAAAAAATAAGCATATAAATTAGGAATTAAGATATAGAGCTATATCTATTTGTGAATTACCTGTTTGTTCACATAGAAACCCCTTGGAAAACAACAAAACACCTGAAGGAACTAATAGTAAACAGTAAGACACAAAATACAGGGTTAATAAGCAGAAACAAATTATGGTACCTCATATTAGCAGCAAATGATTGAAAAACTAGAATTTGAAAATTTCATTTTAATTGAGTCTAGAAAAATACCTCATGAAAGGTATTTAACAACCTCTACTTTGAAGACTACACAACATTGCTGAGAGTTCTATTGTTCATTTAATTAGCTCCCATTTGGCACGCTAATTTCACCTTATAAATCTCTGTGCCTGGTAATTCCATATGTTTAATAGAATAATACTTTATCAGATGACTTTTATAGTCCCTCATTACACAGCTCACAAACTGAGAAAAGGCAAATGAAGTGAGCTTTATGTATTTTTCACCTCATTTTGCTTTATTGTTACTTATAACAGCTTTCTAGAACAACATTACTCAAACTGAGAGAAAATGTAAGCAGTGTCCCAGTAGTATTTAGAGAGCTGTGAGTTGAGGTGCAGTCATTTCATTGGGGTCAGAAAGACACTGTTGGTACTTTCAAGTTTTCATTACTGTGTTTGAAGAAATAAAATGGTGGTGTTTGGGAAAGACACAAATCAGAATTATAAGGGAAATACAATTTGCTTAAATATGAAAATGTTTATGGATCTAGAGAATCACATTCTCCAATATAGTAACACTCATAATAGCCCAGGGATGAGACTCACAGGGTCCACCACGGAGGAGTCATGAGACACAGCAGCTTTCACAAAAGCAGAAAACATCACTGAAATAGATTTTGATGTAAGAGTTTAGCAAGGTGGGGAAGGATAGAATAAAGTTCCATACAAACATCACTGTCAGACTGTTCCTGGGAAGGGCTAATGTTATCTCCAGTCAAGTGGAGTCCTCTAGGGATGAGACATGTCAGTACTGGGTGTGGTCAAGGTGTCCAGAGACAGATCATAGACAATCTAAGTTAACGGGAGCACTGAAACAGTATTATATTAATTCTTTCCCTCTTTAACCATCCATCTTCCCATGTCCTTGTCAGTCTATGATTGGGACAATTGCCCATTCATGATTTTCATTGTAAGTACAAACACCAAGAAGTGTTCCAGTGAATCACCTATGGTTTGTTTTTTTTTAAGATTTTATTTATTTATTTGACAGACAGAGATCACAAGTAGGCAGAGAGGCAGAGAGAGAGGAAGGGAAGCAGGCTCCCTGCTGAGCAGAAAGCCCAATGCAGGGCTCGATCCCAGGACCCTGGGATCATGACCTGAGCCGAAGGCAGAGGCTTCAATCCACTGAGCCACCAAGGTGCCCCTGAATCACCTATGTTTCTCCATATTCCTGCCCACCCACGTTAAGTAGCAGAAACCTCCTACTCGTGATTATACAGGTTCATGACCCCTGCCACTGTAACTTCTTTCATTGCCTACTGGTATAAGAAATGCAAAATGACCAGCCACAGTTTTAGGTTTAGTGTAATTCCTACTGTATTTTTTTTTTGTTAGAAAGCACCCCCCTCCCCCCACCGCCGCCAAACCTGAAACAAAGGTCTCTAAATCAATAGATTAAAGCTACAGGAACAAAAGCACAATTCTGAGATAAGATGGTAAGAACTAATTCCATTCCATGGGTCCTGAATCCAGGTACTCTATCAGGGACCCAATATTGTATAGAAGTTATTGGTTCAAAGTAGAAACTATGTATAAAGAACAGAATCCAGATCCTCAAAGTATCATCTCTAAAGTGATTTCATGGCTATACCTTAAGGAAACAATTCCAATGTTCTATCAGGCCAGCAGCTTCTGGATAATGTAGTAACCGGTAAAACAATGTATCCTGTAACCATGTACCCATGGCCAGGTTTACTGCTCCAGCTCCTGCTCATTGGAAGAATGCACCCATCTAGGGTCTCTCAGATGTATGCTAGTAGGAGTACGATGTGGCAGCAATCAATTTTCTCCTCACATCAATATATCAAACTGATTTATTCATGAAGTAAGCGTGAAATTTTTAATCTTTTATCAGCTGGTTATAGGGATCTTCCATGAACCACAGTTATTAGTTGAAGAAGTGTTTATTACTTGACAAGGGTCCAAACACAAACAGTGGCTTTTGTGGCAGAGAAAAAGAGTTCGTTTCAGGACACCAAGCAAGATGCAAGGAGGAAATTTCTAAAATCGGGCTCCCCCAGGATAAGGGGAGCTGAGCATTTATGGGATTTTATGAGGGGGTGAGGATCTAGAAGGTGGATGGAAGTGACTAGACATGGGGAAAGGTGAGGTAAGGAGAAAGACATTGTTTGTTTCTGTACAGGCACCACCCAGTGACATCCAGGCACTTACATCATATGTAGACAGGATGGCACAAGCATGACAGTGTGGGGAGATCTCCTGCGTGTCCTCACAGAGGTTATTTTGTTCATTCTCAGTCCCTCCTGCACACCTGCAAGACTTCTTCCCAGTTTTTTCTAGTCTTACTTACTTGGTTTTGTGGTGGTTGATCAACTTTCTGCACAGCTGGTTCATAAGTCAATTAAGCTGAACAGAATGTTCTTGGGGTAGAATGGTCATGCATGGGTTATCTCAAAGTGTCAGTTTCACCTTAGTATAATAGAAGCAGTGACAACAATATCTGAGCCCCTATCACATAAACTACTTGTGCCTCTGGCCCTGCCTAGACATGCTCCATAATATACCATTTCCAATATATAATGGACTGCTGGGCTTTCCCAACCTTATGACCTGGTGAAGAGCAGCACCCAGTGAGTGATGACACAGTTGCAGTGACCTGGTCACTTAATGGCCAGTGTCAGGCATTTAGTCTCTACTGAGTTCTGGTTGCATTCCAGGGACAACTTTTCAAACTGTTAGTTCTGACAGAATATGATCAGGGGACTGGAAGAGATAGCTACAGTGATGGCATCCACAGAGATAGAGTCAACAGAAAACACTGTGAAAATTTCAGCTTCTTCATGTGTTTCCTTCCTTCAGGCTCCTCCCTCCACATTCCCTGGGAGGACAAGCAGCCTCAAATGTGTAGTCCCTTCCCCTAGCACTAACAGAAAATAAAACCCAACAGTCAAGAAATTCAAAAAAACAGTAGGTAAAAGAGCTGTTTGTTAAAGCACAAAACTTGCCATTTCTGTGCCTTTTTCTGAATTGAAATGGTAATTAAAGTTGTCCAGATGCTGTCGTTTCAGGGGAACACTAAAGTAGAAAACACAAAATTGCTTTAATTGCCTTGAGGTGATTAAATTTGGAAGTAATGGGCTCTCCATCAATCTAACCTCCTTTTTTTAGAAGAGAAAACACTAACCAGGTTGTGTTTTCAAGAATATCGATCTGTAAGAGATGTGTGTGTATTTTTAAATAACTGTAGGCAGGTTATAAATCTAATCTACTTTAGATCCTTAGTAAAGTGCCCCAGGCTTTCCTATTCATTCTGCAATAGCATGTCAACTTCCCTAGTTCTGTCTCAGCAGCTTAGAAACTTCTCACCTGGGTGCACGCACAATAGCAAAACTATAAAGATGAACTCTCTGAAGTAGAAATTCTTATGGCATCTCTAATGTGGAAACAGACTAGATTGATGAGGTCAGTATTAAAAGTGGCTGTCTTTAATGAGTTGAAGACTCCCGTTTGTGCTATATCCTGGTGTAGAGGAAGCCAGGGAGAACAGAATCCATAAGATGTGATGACCTCTTCATCAACATTAAAGTAACAGTAGGGAAAGCAGAGGGAGGGCTGGGGATGGGAGAGCCCTAAGGCATTGAGGTTTAGCCTAATGACTGAAGACAAAATTAAAGTGTTAATTCAAAAAACGAGTCATAAATTTAGCTTTAAGAAATGTATTCCTTTGAATCTATAAGTATTAACAGAAATTCTAGCTTCCTGAAGGAAGGTAGGGATCAGTTGGCAAGCTTAAGTTCCCTTGGAAAATAGGACGCACCATGTATTCTTCCCCATGTAAGTGGTGCAGCGCTGGCCGATCCATCACTGTTCTCCAAATACTGGGAGATTTGGCTTCTGATTCCGCAGTTTGCTAATGTGGCGTAGGTATGTTGACTCTTCCCAACTGCAGAGCTAAGATGAATCCAAGAAAAAACTGGAGTTAGATTGGGAGTGCAATAGAAAGTGAGTAATCATCATGAAATGTTTATGTTTTCAGGAAAATTACATTTATAAAATCTGTGCTGGAGCAATAGTCATACACCTATGGAAAGCTTCAGGCAAAAAATTTTGCACTTACCACTGACTTTAATAATTTGAGACAAGTATTTCAGTTTGCTGGCTAATATTCAAAGAATTCATTTGCTTCATTCCAATACACAGAACTGAAAATTGATTCTCAGAGCTGGGAAGAAATGGCATCCCTGAATTTTCTGCATTTATTTTTTCCTTTTGAAGTTCAACTAGACTGATCTAACAGCACTCTGCAAACCCACTTAATGAAGTATGCCAGTGAACAGTAACATCTACTGCAAATTGATGAGGCTTTTCAAAGAGGAGTGCCCTGGACAATAGTTAATTCAAAGTAAATGTTAATTGTCATTTCTGCTTGCTTTTAACCTATTCTGTTGATTAGAAGCAAGTCAAACTCAAGGGACAGGATTTCACAAAGGTAAATACCAGTTGGTAATTATTCGAGACTATCTTAAAGTTTCCCTATCACAAATGGTTTCCACCCTCATGGGATTACTGTGAATATTAAGTCGTATATCTCATAGTAAGCACTTGGTAAATATTAATTCCTGCTCATTGTATAGATACTTTCTCTTCCTTGTCATTGTACTCAATTACTTTTTTTTGTAATCAACATTTTTCATTTGATTTCTTTTCAGTGTACCAGAACTCATTGTTTATGCACCACACCCAGTGCTCCATGCAATATGTGCCCTCCATAATACCACCACCAGGCTCCCCCAACCTCCCATTGCCCGCCCCTTCAAAACCCTCAGATTGTTTTTCAGAGTCCATAGTCTCTCATGGTTCATCTCCCCCTCCAATTTCCCTCAACTCCCTTCTCCTCTCCATCTCCCCATGTCCTCCGTGTTATTTGTTATGCTCCACAAATAAGTGAAACCATATGATAATTGACTCTCTGCTTGACTTATTTCACTCAGCATAATCTCTTCCAGTCCCGTCCATGTTGATACAAAAGTTGTGTACCCAATTACTTTTGTTGGGGTTCTGTACCTACATTGTTTCAACCATGTGGGTTTCCATGAATTATGTTTCAGAGATTGTTTCAGTAGATTGCTGAGGCTCCTTTCCTAAAAATAACATTCGCCCGGATGCTTTCCCTAAATTGGAAAGGGAGCTCCTTAATGGAATGGAAAGAGACAGTGGACAGATCATGAACAGAGACAGAAAGAACAAAGAGCTTACAATATCTGGAGGAACAGTAGTCATACACTGGAGGAGAATATTTTCAGAAGTCAGAGGTTATTAGTAAGGAAGAATACAAAGAAAAAGTAGAGGAAGAAGAAAAGAAATGAAAAGGAAGTAAATAAAAGAATAAATTTTAAAACCATATCTGGACTTGTATGTGAGTTTACCACTTAATAGTTATATCCTTGGGCAAATTTTTATTTAATTTATGTGAACCTGTTTCTTCATCTATAAAAAAGATATAATAGAACTTCTTTCATTTATAGGCATGCTGTGGAGCTCAAATAGTGCTTGAACATGGAAAACTATAAATGATATTATCATTACTATTGTCATCATTATTAGTAGTATAAATAGACAAGTTGGGATTAGAGTATAGGGAACCTAAAATACTGGACCAAGGAAAAGTTTGTATTCTTATTCAGAATATGAAAACTCTTAAGTTTTCCCAGGTGCCTTTTGTTAGTGTACCTCAAAAAATCATGATCTAAAAGAAAGTGCAACAATATTTTAAAATATAAGTAGCAAAAACTCAATTCAACAGAAAAATCATCATTTTTATTTAAAGGCAGAGACTGTACTGGCACCAGGGAGAACCCAGTTATAATATTTGAACTAGTTAATAATATAATAACTGGCATGGTTTATGTCTTCTTCTTGTCTTGCTTGTACATCTTTGTGAAAAGTGAAGGAAGACCTAGAAAATGCAATGAAGTGAATCAAATGATCAATTTGGTCATGCACAAAAACAAGTAAACAGAGTCAAACTCCCTTTATTTATTCTGAGTCTAAAAAGAATATCTGTTCAAAAACACAAACAAAATAAAACATTGTGCTGAGGTGTCTCCAAGTTTGTGAATGGTGGCAGAGGCAGAGATAATGGAAACCAGAAGAAAGTGACAAACCTGAGCAATTTATCTTGGATAGCTGCTCCAGAAAATAACTACCACCCAAGCAGATAGGGATGTTCAGAGGTTGCTCACCTTCTCTCAAGTACTCTGTTACTGTGCTTCTCTTCTTTTTCTTATAAAAATGTGCCAGAAAATATTAAGAAAACAGTGTATTCATGCACACATATGAAGGCTGATTCTATTCTTTTTAGCCTTAAGTCCTCATGGTCTAGGCTAGTGAGAGATCACAAAAGCTGTCTTTCTTTCCTCCACTATGAAGGGAGAATGGAGCTGAGAAACACAGGTATGGGGCACTCCTTGAGAAGTAACTTCAGAGTACTTAGATCCAATAAGATCTTTTGAGAGATCTTGTGCTAAAATTCTACCATTTCCCTGTAATCCCTTTGCAAAATCAGCAAGTGGAAAGCCCATTTCCACTTAAGCACATAAAAGTAAGAAATTTGCTTCTGAAACAGCCAACTCCATTTTCAAGCAGTTAGGCTTTTCAAGCAGACTTGTTTCAGCTCACCTACAACTTCCACTTCTGTGTTCCTGGTTATATACCTCAGAATCAAACAGTTCTGTGTTATTCTTTGTCACAGTGCAGTGTCTGTGTTCATTTTCCACTGACATATTTTCTAGAATATCATTTATATTTCTTTTATTTACACTTCCATATTCCTTTCATACTACATATACAAGACATTCACCTCTGAGAACGAGACAGAAAGTAGAAAACCTGCCCCAGAAGCTGACAACTAGGAGGTAGGCTGTCATCTTCCATAGTATAAGTAAACAATCACAATAGTAAACAGATAAGGTCACTCTGTGACCATGGTGAAACAAGCCAAAAACAAGACCACTTCATATTTGTGTCTGAACATAAAAGACAAGGGTTCTATAGCACCACAAAATACCTAAAAACTCCTCTCCCCCTGCAAACATAAAGTGATTATTGTGTTGATTTTTTTGTTTTGTTTTGTTTTTTTACTCAAAGACAACTCTAGCCCCACATTATTCACTCTGGTTCTTAAATAAAAATTAAGATCCCTCAATGATTAAAACAGCATCATCCAAGTCTATTAAAGGACAAATGAAAAAAAATAATAAAATAATAAAATAAAGGACAAATGAATCAACAAAATGTGGTTTATCCACACATTGCAATAGCATTCAGCCATAAAAAGAAAAGTACTGATACATGTTACAACATGGATGAACCTTGAAAATATTCTAAGTGAAATAAAGCAGACACAAAAAGACCCTATATAGATAGATAGATAAGTAGATATAGATGTAGATTAGGTACAGATATAGATATAGATATCTATATCATGTAGAAATCCAGAATAGGGAAATCTATAGATATAGAAAGTAAATTAGTGGTTGCTTAGGACCTGGGGAAAGACTGAGGTATGGAGGAGATAACAAAGGGCACAGGGGTTTTGGGGGAGGGGGAGTAATGAAAATGTCATAAAATTGATTGTGATGATGTATATAACTATCTGTTGTGAAAGTAAATGAAGGCAAACTAGATTAAAAAGCCTATTTATTCAGAGCTTAATAGACTAAGGGAGTCAGCCATTATCACCAGTGTTTGGTAGAGACTCAAAAGTAGTCAAGAAATGGGAAAGCTTTATCAGGAAAAAGAAAGGATGGTTTGCCCTAATTGGAGGCTGTTGGCCTGGGACAGTTACAGGTGGGCTAACCAGAAGTGGGGCACATACTATGGGAGTGGTTAAGGGTGAATGTTTGGCTTTGTCTGGTTGGTCCTGAGTTGGAAACAGGGACAAAAATCAGAGAAGCTCTCAGTTACTAATTAAGTCCTGGCCATTTGGGGCTGATTTTTAAATTTGGTTTTCTGTACTGTCAGAAATAGTCATTTGATTTCCTACAAATCTGATATAGAGAGTAGGCTGGCTTTCTGGACAAGTTTCTAGAGATAATGGGTTGCCTTCCTGGACTGGTTGTTGAAGACTGTGGGTCAAATTTTATTTTTATATATGGTATGATTATGGTCCACTTGTATGTTCAGTCTCTCACTGTGAATATACTAAAAGCCATTGAATTGTATGTTTCCATGGATGAATTATATGTTATGTGAATTTTATCTCAATAAAACTTTTTTATTCAAAATATACCTTGATCATCAAATTGCATCTGCTTCCTGCAACACCCAATCTAGAATGAACACTTGCTTTCCCAAAATTACCCAGCACACACCTAATCCCTACAATATGCCCATCCTTCCTTCCTCTTGCTGAGAGGCCCATGGTTTGTATACTATTTTGCTGTAACAAATTAATAAACTAAACTTTTTACTACAGATGTATTCCTGAGACTCTTTTGGCACTGGGCTTTTTCCCTACTCAGTTCCTCTCTTCTAATATCTAGGTCTGTCCACAACCTTCTTGCATCATGTTACTAAGAAATTCTTATGTGTGGTCAGATCAGCACAAAAGCAAGCAACATCCTCATCTTGCCCATTCTTGTCACTAAATTTCCATTATAAGAATGTAGTGTGATTATTTTTCTCACTCAAAAAATGCAGAAACATCTATCCTCATAGGTAACAAGCATCTCAAGGAAGGGAGAGGCAGATTATTGTTCTTCAATAATCAGACCCTTCTTTGAAAAATTACTAGAAGAACATATCTCTCTGTCTGTCTCTCTCTCTCTCTCTTTCTCTCTCTCTCTCTCACACACACACATGTTTCTAACACAAATATGCATATGTACATGTTTTTGATGTGCATATATACATATATGTGTGTTTATGTTACTTGATACCCCTGAATTGGCTATAAGCCCATATGAACTCTCTTGAAACAGGCATTAATATGCAAATAGTCAAACACAAGGAAATTCAGTATTAATACTGAATAATTTTAGGCAGTCATTAACTTTATTACATTACCAGTAGCACATTTGTTTCAATTACTGATTTAACCTCCACAATTAGAGTGGACAAAGCTACTTGTACTGACAACAAGCCAAATGGAAGAAGAGGAAAGGCAAAAAGAGGAAGATATTCTTCACATCAACATGGCCCCTTCAGGATTTGGACTTGAGAATTTCATTTTTTTGGAACCATCAAGAGATCCACAAGTTTTTCACATTCAGGCTATCAGCAGTGTACACCCATGAAGAGAGAAGCCATTGTCATTGTGCTTCCTATATTTGAAGTGTCCATAAACAAGATGTTATGATATCCAGACTATAAATGTTGGTATCAACTAAATAAAGGGCATCTTATAAGAAAAGAGGGGGTAAGACACTAAAAGTGTGAACCTGCTCACATGCCACCATTCCACCGTCCCTTCATATCCCAGACCAAGGTTCTGTCCTCACAGGAGATCTTCTGCAAATACACATTGCCTCAAGTTCTAGCCTCTCCCCATGCCCTGGACTTCAGCAGAGTAGCTGGGCCATAGGGACATCTGAGTTCTAGAAATAGGAAGAAGACAACAGAACACAAGTGTGTGTGCACATGCATGCACACACACACACACACACACACA
>RCUC01063976.1:0-10490 GCA_003697995.1 Taxidea taxus jeffersonii
CCCCCCCCAGCACCCCTGTTTCCAATTTTCCAATTTCTGTTTCACCCTTATTCATTCTTGTTCAGGTTTCTGTGGCCCTTTTGTGGCTACTTTTTGTTAAATGCTCCATTCAGCTAATGGCATGATTTTCTCATTCATGCTTGACAGTGGGACCACGGAAGGCCGTGCCTTCTCTCTCGGAGCAGCTTTCGCCACCCGCCCTTCGTTTTGATTTGCACCTGCTCCCACTGTCGCTGCTTTGAGGATGACGATGTCATTGTCGTTTTGACCTTCTTTCTGCTCCTGGAGTTATTTATGAATTTCATTTTCATTTCCAGGGGAGTAGGCCCTTAAAATACACGTGTTATAATTAGTGGGTGATTTTATTTTATTGCAGCTGGTACAGTTTTTAACAATCTCGTGTGTGTGTGTGTGTACAAGATCAGTTCTCTTGATGGTCCACAGGAACTGAAAGAGGACTCTGTTTTTAGGGCACCGTTTAGCACATTTGTTAAATCAATCTTAGTCATTTTTTCCCCCCTCCAGATCCTCTGCATTTTTGTTTTTATGTTTGCCTACTTGGAGCAAAAACATGATCTTAGTGAGAGATGCTGACATTATTGGTCCCTCTCAGTACTTAACCAGTTAGGCGACCAAGTCATCCAATCTTTTAAAGACTGAGTGAAATGGCAAAGCGTGTAAGGTACGTGGAGCCAAATGGAAGCAGGGTCACAAGATCGCAGCTGAAATACAGAGTTCAGAGCAGAATGCCGTGAGTGGGACAAAGCTGGCTGTTTGATACCAGTAGCAGGAAACAGGCATGCACTGTACTGTGAACTTGAATGGGCCTTGGTCTCCTCGTCAGTGGAGAGAGGGACTTGGCAGAGGAGTTCTCAGTCTCTTCCAGTGCTCCCATTCCAGGAGGATGGTTTTGGGGTTCCCCACGAAGTGGTGCCAGGGAGGGAATGAGCTAGGAGTAAGGATGCAAAGTAGAGGAGAAAGGCCAGGGTGACTCCTGGTTGAAACTGGAGCAGTTGGAGCTGACAGCTGGGCTGAGTTTATTGCTTTGGCTCATTTCTGCTCATACACGAGGTCTGCCTCATTGCCTTTCAGCCTGGCAAAAGAGGTTCACTGAAACAGAGTCCGTCTGCAAGGACAAGATGGTGAGCCCATGAGAACTCACTGACATGGGGTGCCACCTCCCACAAGGACCTCTGACCCCCGTGGCTTGGTTTGGCTCTGATATACCCTTGCCCCACCCCAGGAGCTCTGAGCTCCCCCAAAAGAGTGTCTCCTTGGGTGGCTTCCTGCAGGAACAGGCAGGGTAGCCAGCCCCATGCCTGCCTCCGTTTCTCCCCCCTCTCCTGCCAAGGGTGATTAATTCATGGAAGAAGGAGGGGATGCTGGAGAGAGACACGCATCTCACAGGATACCAGAACCATAAGAAAAGCTGAAAAGGAATGAGCTCAGTATCCAATTTAAGAAGTGAGGGGGAAAAAAATTAACAGAATAAGCCAGAAAGAAAGTGGTGGTGGCGGTGGTGGTGGGAAGACAAAAATAAGAAGTCAACGAACTGGAAAACAAACAGTCAACAGAAAGGATTGGTCAAAGCCGGAAGCTGGTTGTTTGGAACGACTCAAAACAAACAAATATCTAGGAAGATTGGTCAAGAAAAAAAAAAAGAAGGCATAAATAAAAACATTAGGAATGAAAAGAGATATAACTAGAGATCTGGCAGAGACAAAGGTAACACCATGTATAACTTTATGCTAATAGATTCAAAAGTGTCATTTCCAGGATCACGATCAAACCTGGAGTGTTTCTCATTGAGCTGCCCACAGACGAGGTACATCAAAATCTGACATGGAACCAACAAGAAAAACAGACAGATTGGACTTCATCAAAATTTAAAACTTGTGCTTCAGAGGACACCGTCAAGAGCGTGAAAAGACAGTCCGTAGAATGGGAGAAAATACTTGCAAATCATGTACCCGATAAGGGCCCAGAATATATGAAGAATATCACATCTGCAGAAATCTTCCACAAAAACCAGCCACAAATCAGCCACAAAAAGGCAAACCTAAGTTAAAAAACAGGCAAAAGACCTGAATAAACATTTCTCCAAAGAACATCTGCACATGGCCACTAAGGCATGTGAGAAGATGCTCCATGTCATTAGTTAGTGAAATGTGAATCGGTCTCACGCTGAGACGTCGCTTCCCACCTGCCGGGATGGCTCCTAATCGAAAAGATAGTAGCAGGTGTTGAAAAGAATCTGGAGAAATTGGAACCCTCGTGCATACACTGCTGGTGGATACAAAGAGGGACGTAGTCCCATTAAGAAAGAGTTTCTCAAAAGGTTAAATATAAACATGGAGCTACCAGGGGACCTCCGGTTTTGCTCCCAGGTGTATACTCAAGAGAAGCAGAAATATGTAGGCAGGAAAAGACTTGGACGTGATTGTTCTTAGGGAAAATATTCATTACAGTTAGAAAGTAGAAAGAGCCCGGATGTCCATCAGTGGATGAATGGATAAGTGAAGTGTGGTATATCCATTCAGTGGAATATTACGCAGCCGCGTAAAGGAATGGAGTACTGAGACGTGCGTAAACTCTATCTTGAAAACTTCATGATCCTTAAAACCAGGCACACAAGACCTCATACTGTATGATTCTACTTATGGGAAGTGTCCAGAATAGGCAAGTTCATACAGGAGGCAGATTGCGGTTGCCAGAGACTGGAGGGAAGGGTGAATGAGGATTTAGGGTTTCTTGTTGGGTTGATGAAATGTTCTGGAACAGATAGTGGTCACATGCAACCTTGTGATGGTGCTAAAAACCATGGAACTGTATACTCTCCAAGGGTAAATTGCATTGTATGCAAATTATATTAATTTAAAAAAAACCCTGTGGGGAGTGAGAGATGCTTATTGAAATGTGTATTTCTAAGTCTTTCCCTGGCTTCATGCACTCACATGTCTGGGAGGTAGAGCCTGCAAACCTGCCCTTTGGCTAATAGTTTCAATGAAACCACGGTGCAGAAAGGTTTAGGAATCTCTGTCCACGCTTCCTTGTAGTCACTATTCCAGTTAATATAAAAGGAATGATGGGTGTAGAAAATCACTATTTGGGAGGGAAAACCCCGAGGAACAGTTGCAGAGAATCACAGTGTATGCTAAGTTAGCGAGCGAAGATACTAGAGAAAGTTGGCATAATATCAGTGTGCCTTGCCGCAATTTCAGATGGAAACATAATCCCTTTACAGTGAAGACACTGGGCAGACATCACCTTCACCAAGCAATCAGAACCAGCACAACTAGTAGTGGGACATACCCGCGCCGTGTGCCTTCTGATAGCATGCATGGACCAGAGATTAAACATCCCTTCTGTGGGATCTCATTGAAAACCCACAACCTGAATTTAATCACGACAAAGCATCAGATGATCCCAAATGAGAGATACACCATCCAGTGTAACTGGCTCATACTCTTCCGACAGTATCAGGGTCATGAAAGGCAAAGAACGACCGGGGTGGGGAGAGACCTGAATTCAGGGTCAGGCTGTGGCTCAGATCCGTCCTGGACCAGGAAAGCGCATTACTAGGACAGTTACTGAAGCGTGAATAAGGTTTATAGATTAGACGTCCGTTTCCTGGGTTTTGATCATTCCTGGGTGTATAAGATATTAACGTATCTGCAGTCAAGGGTCCGCAGGAATCCTTGACACCATTTCACACCTTTCGGCCGAGACTCAAATTATTTCAAATTGGAAAATGACAAGGAAATCACTCTCCTAGAGTGTCTTGATTCGCCATCTGAAAGGCGTCCGGGTGCCGTCACCTGCCAGCCGGACTTCGAGCTTCTCAGTCTCAGTCTCTCATCTGTAAAGTGGGATTAATCACGTCGGGGCTCTAGAAATGAAATCCTGTGTGTAAACGACCAAGTGCGGTGTCTGTGCGTAGCAGGTGCTCAGGAGGTACCAGCCGCCCCGGAGTCCCCGCGTTCCCAGCGACGCTCCCCACTCTCCAGGCTCAAGTCCCAGTCTCGCCTTCGAGGGAGAGGATCGGTCCTCCGGGCTGTACTCTTCTGGCCTGGTGGGGAGCTGCCCCACCGCCCCCCGAGAAAAAGGTGGATCACAGGAGAGGCGAGAGGAAAGCAGCTGGCCTGGGGAGCTTTCTCACAGGCCCTTGCTGGCAGGCTGCATAAAGTTATACCAACTTCAAACAAAAAGGGTTTTCAGACACAAAGGAAGGCTCAACCTGGCCAGTGCCAGGCCTGGCTTGGCATCGGAATTCAGAAATCCAAGTCCTCAGAGCTCCCAGCCAGGCCTGGCCATCCTCGTGGCTCTCCTGATCGCCCCCCTCCCAACTCCAGGAATGCCAAGAACCGGAGGGCAGAGCTCCTCTCCGGGCCTCGCTCCCATCCTTGACCCTGGGGACAAATTAATTAGACGTAAATAAGAGCCTGTCCCCCCACGGCGTGCATTCTGCGGACAGCCAAGACCGGGCAATCTGCCTCGGCGTCTAACTCCTTCCCACCTTGCGGCATGTGGGTGCCTGGGCTCACCTGCTTTCCTTCATGGGTTATTTTTATTTATTTTATTTTTTTTAAGATTTTTATTTATTTATTTGAGAGACAGAGATCACAAGTAGGCAGAGAGGCAGAGAGAGAGGAGGAAGCAGGCTGTCCCCAGAGCAGAGAGCCCGATGCGGGGCTCGATCCCACGACCCTGGGATCACGACCGGAGCCGAAGGCAGCGGCTTTAACCCACTGAGCCACCCAGGCGCCTCCTTC
Source organism: Taxidea taxus jeffersonii (assembly GCA_003697995.1). Lineage (NCBI taxonomy): Eukaryota > Metazoa > Chordata > Mammalia > Carnivora > Mustelidae > Taxidea > Taxidea taxus. The sequence continues at coordinate 4,773 of RCUC01063976.1, forward strand.
ACGGGTTATTTTTAAATAAAAGCAAAGCAGGTAGTGTGCAAAGCTGGCCATGTACTTTACATGGTTGCTCAGTCCGTGTTCTACGTAGCCCCTCCGGGTTCTGTCCCTTGGGTCTCCCGTGTGACCAAAGAGACACCAGGGCCAGCGAGCCAGCGTTAAAGGCACCGTCAGAGACCGTGGGAACGACGGAGTGCCTTTAAAGCGTGCTTTGCCTGCTCCTTGCCAGGTCTCCCTCTCCGTGCCTGCCCTCGGGGAGCCCACGGCTGCGTAAATAGATACTTACAAATATTTGTCCCAGAATTGCATGGATCTAGATCTGTCTGTCTGTCTCAGCTTCACTTGACCTCTCTCTATCTGTAATCTGGGTCTGTGCGATCTACATGCACAGAGAGAAACACAGCCTGGGAAGCAGTGGTTAACTACACCAGCGTATTCACACCCTCGAATGTAAGGCTTCAGGTAACGACCGTCAGTTCCTGTGCGTGTGTGTCTGTGTGTGCGTCTGTGTGTCTGTGTGTGCGCCCACGGACAGGACTCCGGGACAGACAGGGTGTGATACCCTGACGCATCAGAGCGAACGCCCGTGCCTGGGAGCTCCCCCGGTGGTTCTGTCTGCATCTCTCTACCTGCCCCACAGCCCTGGCTCATAGTAGGTGCTTTTTGGGGGGAAGAGCCTCGGTTCCCGGACTTTGTGACCTGACGGACTCTGCTGTTACAGCGTGGGTTAGTAATGGAATTAGTTCAGTTAGGGAAGAGCCCGGCGGGAGTTGGTCTGTCTCAGGGCTGACCTGGGCCCTGTACGGAGTTGGCAAAATCAGCCTGTGGGCCAGACTCTGCCCGGGGCCTGGTTTGTAAATAGACTGGGGTTGGCTCGTGGCCCATTTGTTTATGGCCCGCCCCGGTGGCTGCTTTCTGAACAATGGTAGGGCCCTGGAGCTGCGACAGAGGCCGTGTGGCCTGCAGGAGCCCCCACTAGTTGTTATCTGGCCTGTTCAACAACAATTAAGATTGTTGAACCTGTCCGCATCCCTTTCTGCCCCGCTCCTCTGGATACCCCGGCGACGTTCATAAGAGCTGCCGTTCCTGCTGCTCTTCCTCTGTGGGAATGAGCTATAGGACTTCTGAAACGCTGGGGACTGGGGACAGTGGAAGGGAAGCTGGGTGCTGGGTCAAGCCCATCTAACTTGCCGTGAACCCCTTGGCCCCTCCAGGTGCCCAGGCTGCGGGAGGGGGCCCTTCCCCAGAGAGTGGCCAGTCTCCCTTTGCTTTGGCGGGGGTCCCTATCGGACACCTGCTGTCTGATTTTGTCGTCTGTACATAGGACAGGCTAGGCTGCCACGAGAAAGGAGCACCCACTCCGATGGGAGCTCAGAGGCAGGCAGCGAGCGCGATTCTCTCTCCTGGAGAACCTAGCAACTGGGTTAGGCTTTCCAGGAGGGTTTTTTGTCTGATTCATGGGCTAATTTCAGCAGCAGGGTGATTATCTAGAACAATGTGCCGCGAGGAGCCACGTCCCTGACAAGCCTAAATGTTAACTCCAGGACAAGTCGCTCATTCGGGCCTGGGGAAAGGATGGAAAACGCAGTCGTCCGCGGGGCCCGCCGCCTGCCCAGGTTCGTCTGACTTGCCTCGCTCGGGCCGGGACTGGCTTCTGCTTTCTCCTGAGCCGGCCTGGAGGGGAGGGGTGGCAGGGAAGGATTAACACCCCCACCCTACACCCCTGTTTGTTCCATAATGGGGATATTCATCTTGCCTTGGAGAGGGGGTCTTTCTTTGGAGTGAAAAGCCCCCCCGTGTGGTATTGGCCCTCATGAGGCCCCAAGAAAGGGGTGGGGGGTGGGATTCCTCAGGGCGAGAATACAGTCCAATTTCGGGAATGAGAGGACGCGGGAGATGATGCTAGGTGGCAGGGGGCTGGGGCTGTCCATCCCTCCCCACTCTCCGCGCCCCGCCCCCCCCAGTTTCAGTTCGAGCACTGCCTGGCCTGGCCCGGCCCCGGGTGGCAGCCGCCTGCAGCCCTTCCTGCGGGAACAGCCTCCAGCCGAGCAGCTTTGGGATGCTAATGGCCCTTTAGGAATGCTAAATGGAGCATTTCTGTCGCCACACGGGGGGAAAATGAGTGGAGAAAGGGATTTTAGTTTTGAAGTTTCCTTAGGGGAGGGCCGAACAGTGGCGGTGTAAATGGACAGAGTAAAAGTTTTATCTGGGTTACGGGAAAGAAGAACAAAGTGCACATGCCCTCTTGGCAGCCTCTCGGATGGGCCACATGGGCACTGGAGCGGATCCGTGCAGGCTGGATTGGACTTGGCTGGCGTCCGCAGCCCCTGGGCAAAGGGTTACAGGTGGGGCAGAGGACCCCCTAGGTGGGTGCCTGTCTGATCCAGATGCTTCTGCATACCCTGTGGCCATCATTCAGCTACTCCTCGTTCGTGTGACACTCAGGCAGTCATTCACTTGCCCCTTTTCTCACTCACTCACTCACTCATTCATTCATCATCCATCCATCATTCATGCATACCTTCATTCCATTCATTTGCTTATTCCTTTTCCCATCCATCTGTCCGTCCTTCATCTACCCACCCACCCACCCATCCATCCATCCTTCCTTCCTTCCATCCATCCATCCTCTCACCCATCCATCCACCCATCCATCCATCCTTCCTTCCATCCGTCCACTTACCCATCCATACCTCCCACATCTGCTTATCCTTTTTCTCATCCATCCATCCATCCATCCGTCCTTCCATCCATCCATCCAGTCATCCAACCATCCATCTGACGATCCATCCATCCACCCATTTACTCACGCATACATTTGTTCCATTCATTCTCTTATTCCCGTTCCCATTCATTCATTCCTTCACTCACTCGCTTCTCCACTCTTTGGCTCACTCGGCCAGCAACCGGTTGCTGAACCGCCGCTGTGTCCAGGCAGAGTTCTGCCTCTGCAAACCCCAGGGCGGACAAGTAGGGTCTGTGCTCTCATGCGGCACGTGTTCTGTGGGCAAAACCAATATTGCAGATGTACGTGGTGGGAGGTAACAGCAGGTAGAGATTGCTTGGGGGGCAGCGTTAGACAAGGTGCCAGGAGAGGCCTCTCTGAGAAGGTGCATTGGAGCTGAGATCTGAATGGGAAGGAGCCATCCTCATGGGGAGGGAAGGTAAGGTCCTTCCAGGTCAAAAGAGCAAGATAAAGATCCCTATGCGGGAAGGAGGCTGCTGTGTTCGAGGAAGGGGGCTCCCTCTCTCGTGGGAGAGGCCGTGGAGAGCGAGGCACGGGGGCTGCCATCATAGTGGGCTTTGTGGGCTCGGTGAGAAGGTTAGGTTTTATGCTGAGGACCATAGGAAGCTTTAGGAGGGTTTCAGGTGGGCAGATGACCCGTCCGGCCGCTGGTGCATAATGGGCATAAAGCAGAAGCAGGGAAGGCCCCGGGGCCTGGGGATCAGAGCCAGAGACACCCAGGAGGTCTGGCCCATCAGCTCTGCTTCAGAGGCTGCTCAGCCTGGAGACTGTGGGGCCGCAGGTGACAGCCAGGGCCTTTTGGGGTCAAGGAAGGGCCTTGTTGTGGTGTGGGGCACCATCCAGAGGGTGAGCGAGGTCGTTAGCGCAGCTTGGCCAGTCTCTGCTTGAGTCCAGAAGCAGGATTCGCAGCCCGTGCGGTGAGGTGCAGGCAGTGACGGTGTGGTGCGGGGGCTCAATCTCCTCGGCCCCCACTTGGTAGGAGCAGCCATCAAGCTTTGGCAGAGGCAGCCCTTTGGCTGGAAGTGAAAGGTGGCCCGCAGCCCTGTCCCTCTTGGCCCTGGCTCTCTCAGACACCCCCTCCCTGCAGGACAGCACTGGCCAGTAGGCAGGGACTGGGAGCACACCTCCCGGAGCCTCACAGTGTCACTTGGACATATCAGGTTCAGCGTATAGGCACCAGGGGGAGATAACACGACTGGCTCTCAGAGACGCGGGGCCACGCTGGACCGTCTCTGCTCTTGGCCCAGAGTGTTGTTAATAAGTAAGGTCGGCTGGAATGCTGCCAGCCACTCTCGGGGGCACTCGGCCCCACAGGGACACCCGGGGAGCGTGCTCCAGGCCGGGGAGCAGGGAGGACAGTGGATTGGACCGCCCTGGGAACTGCAGCGGGAAGGATGTTGGACTCGGGTGAGGGGCAGACTGGCCGGGGTCAGCCGCGGAAGGGATGGGGAAGAAGCTGGGCAGTCTTTGGAGGGAAGAACTGGTAGGATACGGGCCTGGTCCAGCATCAAGGGCGAGGAGAAGCTGTTAAGACAGACAGTCGAGAGAACGTGCATCGTTCAGGCGTGCTTGTCACACGCGGCACCTGCCCCACAGCTGAGCAGAGACCCTCTGCTACTCTAGGGCTCCCTGCCTTGTCCCTCCTGCTCACCAAATGTTTTTCGTTTTTAGAATTCTTTTTAAAAGATTTTTTTTTTTTGAGTCACCTCTGCACCCACTGTGGGGCTCGAACTCACGACCCTGAGATCAAGAATCGCACACGCTAGAGACTGAGCCAGCCAGCTCCGCCCCCGCCCGCCCCCCCCGTAGGATTCTTCTTCATATAAGATCTCATGGGGAGGGGGTGCCTGTGGCTGGGCACCCCCAGGGCCCCAGGGGACATGGTTTGTAGGGAGACGCCTGGTACCAACTTACAATCACCTTTTATTTTTGACCCCGCTCAATTTGCTGTGTAAACAACAGGCAGACGGGTCCGTGGGCTGAAATAATTTCATCACTGAGCCCTCACTTTGACGTGTGACTGGTTGATTGCACACAGATCCCGCGGTGACCCCCTGGGTCTGTTACCTAGTGATGGCTCGGGCTGTCACTCACGTCCTTGCTTTGTCCTCTTTCCGCCGATCGGCTTCCAGGGACCAGAGCCTGACCTGTCAGGCTCTCTTTCGGTGACCCTTCTCATTCCGCTCAGCGTAGCCCATCTCTATCTGGATTGATTTCTCGGGTATTGTCCCGTCCCAGCCCATGATTCCGTGACTGCTGTCTCTCCCTTGTTTTTATCCTTCCTCCACCGATCCTGGTTTACAGAACAGCTCCGTAAAGCCGTCAGAGAGGCAAAGGCAGCCTTGTCCCCCCACCGTGCAGGCTCCGTGACCCGCAGGCTTGAGAGGTTCTGTGGAGGAAAATCTGCTGGAAAATTACCCCCCGCCTCCTCTAAGGGCAACTTTGAATAGCGTCCTTCTGTAACGCATGTCATACTCACCTCCTTTCTTACGAAGAGGGCTCCAAGCACGACTGGGCTTTTGTTTCGAATGATTTAAGCCATTGATATGAACATTGGTGATCCCGATTTGTTGAATGCAGCATATGGGAGTAGCTAGGACTCTGTCCTGGCCCAGACGGCCCCAGAAGATGGCCAACCCCATCTTAATAAATAGCATTGTGTACTTAAGGCGTCACTTTTGGACACCTGGGTGGCTCAGTCGGCGAAGCATCTGCCTTTGGCTCAGGTCATGATCCCAGGGTCCTGGGATCAAGTCTCACATTGGACTCCCTGCTGAGCTTCTCCCTCTCCCTCTGCCCCTCCCCCTGCTCATGCTCTCTCTTTCTCTCTCTCAAATAAAATCTTAAAAAAAATAAATAAAAGCATCACTATTGCTGTCCATAACAGGAGGGTAATTATATCTATCTTTATGGGATTTTTGTGAGTATTAGGGCCTGTGTAGGGTACTTGATGTATGATCAGCCCCCCCCCCCCC
>RCUC01063979.1:0-15275 GCA_003697995.1 Taxidea taxus jeffersonii
TCTGGCCCCACCCCCAGCGGTCCCAACTCTCCGCCTCCTTACTCCCGTTGGCTCTGACCCCGCCTCCTCCCAGCCCCGCCCCGGAGGCTCCGAACCCGCCTTCCCCCCGCCCCCGGACCCCCTGACCCCGCCCCTCCCCGCCCGCAGGCTGCTTGAAGGGGCTGCGCCTCGGCCACAAGTGCTTCCTGCTATCGCGCGACTTCGAGGCGCAGGCGGCGGCGCAGGCGCGGTGCGTGGCACGGGGCGGGAGCCTGGCACAGCCCGCCGACCGCCAGCAGATGGAGGCGCTCACTCGCTACTTGCGCGGGGCGCTCGCTCCCTACAACTGGCCGGTGTGGCTGGGCGTGCACGACCGGCGCTCCGAGGGACTGTATCTCTTCGAGAACGGCCAGCGCGTGTCCTTCTTCGCTTGGCACCGCGCGCCCCGCCCGGAGCCCGGAGCCGGTCCTAGCCCCGCGCCGCACCCGCTCAGCCCCAACCAGCCCAACGGCGGCACGCTCGAGAACTGCGTGGCGCAAGCCTCGGATGACGGCTCCTGGTGGGACCACGACTGCGAACGCCGCCTCTACTACGTCTGCGAGTACCCCTTCTAGCGGGGCCCGTCCTCGCGTCTCCAGCGCATCCCACCACTCGCCCTTTGGCTGGACGGTTCATCCTGCGAGTACGCCCTTCCCTCCCTTTCTCCCTACCCACGGAGGGAAGCGTGTTCCCCCTGGCTGGGCGATCCCAGGGGGTCTTCTGTGGAGCCGAGAGCCCTTCCTCGCCTTGGCGGGCACCAAGTTACGCGCCAATAAAGCCTTGTGGAATCTGACTTGAGCGGGCGGTGGAAGCACTTTTGGTCTTTTATCTCGTCGCCGGGCAAGCCTGGAAGGGCACGACCCTGGCCTTTGGATGCCTATCCTGTTCCGCTTTTACAGGTATCGTTTGAACGCCAGAATCAGAGTGATGGAGAACACATGTAAATGTACACACATCATCTGCTCCTGCACATAGATGCCCGGAGTGCACGCGTGCACGGGCTGCTGACGGGTCTACTTCCATTGTGTCCCACTCACGGCCTTTGGGACACAGGGTCTGTCAGTCATTGTCCAGGCCTTTGCCTTGGTCCTGGTCAAAGAGATCTGGGAAATACAAAGGAGCTAAAGGTTCTGACAAGTCCTGCAGGAAATAGCCCCTTTAATTTTGTTTAGTTGGTATATATCAAACTCTTTCCACCAGATGGTTCCTCTGCATCATGTAATGCCGGGCCCTGCCCCACTCCCTTCCCCTATCCCCAGGGGCATGTGTTGAGAAGCAAGTTTAATCTGTACAGCCTGGAAACTTAAGCTCCCTCCCAGTGTTTCCTTCTCTACCCCCTGCCTGTGAGGCCATAAGCCAGTCTCTCCTCTGTGAGCCTCAGTTTCCTCACCTAAATATGGGAATAATCATCCCACCTTGTATTAGCTCTTGGAAAGTTCTGGGGAGCCCAGGAAAGTGAGCATTTTGAAAATGGTTGAACGTGAATCACATGCTACCTTTCTTTACCTTTTTCATACCTTTGTTCCCGGAGTCAGAATACTCAGGAGTCGGCCAGCCTGGGCCTCAGCACTGAGGACAGCACTCTGAGGGAGGAGCTCTTCTTTTGGAATTACCCAGTCTCCCTCGCCCCACCCCCCCGCAATAGTGGCAACATGGGCCTGACCCTGACATCATCATGGAGCCCAGGAAATGTAGTGTGACCTTGTCTGTCCTTATATCCCTGCCTCTCCTTCACCATGGTACCATCAGCCTAAATGTCCCCACTGGATCCACCAGTGGGAGGAATGAGCCATCCCTGTCATCTCCACCCCTGTCATTTCTCAACCCCACAGCCCCTACAGGAGTAACAGAATGGGGAATGATGAGGGGGTGGGGAGGCTCTAGTCAGGAAGGCTTCAATTGAAGGACTGAAGACCTTGCTCAAAATTATTCTCCCTCTGAATTTGTTTCTTGGGGTCGGGGAAGGCAGCAGGTTGTCTTCTAGGCGACCAGAGGGCACATTAGGCAGACATGGGTAACTGCTGCTGCCTGGAAGGGGCCCACCATTACACACCTGACATTCTGGAAAGTGGGTGAGTGAATACGGAGTAGGTCAGTGGTTACCTGCCTGGACTCTGGAGCCAGACGTCCCGGGTTCTAATCCTATCTTGGCCACTTACCTACCAGGCACATAAAGTTAGATACAATCCCTGTGCCTCAGTGTCCCCATCTGTACAATGGGGGTAAGAATGTCTACCTCCTAGAAGAGTGCTGGACACAGAGGGGTCCTTGCAACACCAGATCTGACTCTCACATGGCAATTTTAACCTCCCCCTCACCTCTGCATGCTCTATCCAGACACTCTTTGCATATGTACAGCTGCTTTCAAGAATTGGCCAATGTGTCACCCTGAACAACCTGCTTCCCCTTCCCCCCATAGGGTATGGTGCCCCTGTGATGTTCATAAATGCTGAGTTCTCTTCTGAGCTAAGTAAGCCCGGATCAGCCAGACCAGGGAGCCTTGCTGGACAGGGCTGGGTATGACCAACTCTGCCCCCACCATCCCCAGGCATAGGGGAGCTCTTTGTGGGAAGGAGGGTGCCTATATGGTGCCATGTTTGGGACCTTGAGATGAGTTCGATCTCTGCTTCTCTTCCTTCTTGCCCTCCCCCAGGCTGAGTCCGGAGCCTTCGCTGGGCTCCCACACACTTGGGGGCTTTCCTTATCACACCGTCCATTACTCTAGGTGTCACTGTTTGGTCATTGTCATACTAAGCCTGGGCATAGACTTACACCCACACAGGTGGGAGCGTGGGATGTGGTGAAGGGCATTTTGCAAGGATTGCTTAAGCATCAGATCAGGTCCCCTGTACGCTGCATTCTGGACTGATTCCTGACTCAGGTCTCTTCATAGAGACCCTGCCCCCCTCGCCTCCTAGAAGCCCTCCCAGGCCTGCTAAAGACCAGCGTTTGCCAATGCCCCCGTCCTGACTCTCTGCGGAGCACCTGCAGTTAGAGAGCTCGGAGTCGCGGACCAGAAAAGGTCTCAGCAGCTGCCTGGGATCGATGCATGAAGAGATTCCAGGGCGGTGGTGGAGGAAGGGCCCAATGCCTGAGATGACCCAGCGTTGGAAGAACCTGGTCGGCCCCAGTTTGCCAAGACTACAAGTCCCAGGAGTCCTAGCGGCAGTCCTTTCCTTTCTTCCCAGAACCACGTTTCCCAGCAGCCATCGGGAACCTCTTGGAAGTCCTCTCGAAAATCCCGCCCCCTCCTCCCAAGTGACAGGTAGGAACTTGGCCGTCTCCAATCACAGTTCAGACCCCACCCCACCCCGCCGGGCCTCGCCCCAAAGGTGTTTTGGGAAATGTAGTCCCGTCACGCGTCAATGGGGAGAAAACCCCAAAGTCGAAGTCTTGACATTCATTTAGGCTTAGACTGTAACCGGTGCTCAGACCTTCCCAAGAGTTTTTGAAAACACGGGTGAATTTTCACGAATAATTGAAAATTGGTAATAAGCGTCTTTTAAAACATAAGTGCATAGAAAATATGAAAATGCGTAGAAAATGGGAAGAAATCTCTCTCAAAATATGAGTATCTTGAATATGTACTAAATTACAACATAAAATACGACATAAAAATTCTTCCTTGGCCTCGAAAAAAATGGCTAAATACTGGTCCAAACTAAACTTAGTTTCTCTAAAAAAAAAAAAAAAAAGCACACTTTTGTTTGGAAATAATCTCAAGCTTACAGATAACCTGCCCAAATACAAATAGTTTCTACCCAGATTTATCTACTATTAACAGTTTACCCCATTTCTTTGGATTTATCATTACTTATTCATCCATCCATTCATCCATCCATCCATCCAACACCCACCCACCCGTCCTAACCCAATTAGCAGGAACAAATTAAAGTCAGGTTTACTGACCAGTTGCAGGGAAGGAGACCACCTCCCAAAAGAGAAGCTGTGATCAACTTACGGCATTCGGGGGAAGAGAAGAATTTGGTGAAATTTGAGTGAAACTGTGGTTTGGTAGCTTCCGAGCAAAGCAGGGATGTGTATAAATGAGTCAACAGTTATGGACTGCAAAGTGGACTCAGGATCCTGTTTCCTTGGAAACTACAAAGTTAAGATAAACGTGGCATGCTATGCCCAGAAACTCTATATAAAGCTCTTCATCGGGGCTGGAAATTGAGGCTTCTTGTCTGTGTCCAAGTGACGTAGATCTTCCGGGAAAAGTGGGCTAAGTTCCATTCCTACGGATAGACTTTCAAACAACAAAGTTTCGAAAAGCCTGTGATTTTAGAGAACAGACTTCCTCAGTGAGTGAGAGAGCAGTCCTTGCTCACAAAGCGGGTGGTTAGGACCCTTCACGGCTGCCGCGTATCCCTGGGAGAAATGCTGCCTATTACCTCTGCAGCAAACCTTACCTGTGTGTAGATAAATGGTAGGCAGAAGTTTAGAGTCCGAGCTGGTTTTCGTTTCTCAGTACCTGCGTCTGTTTTCTGAAGCATGTTTTAGTGACATACACCGTCGCCCTTTACCCCTGAATGCTTCCGTGTGTATTTCCTAAAAACAGAGATACTCTCTTACTTATCCACGGTCGACAACAATAAACGTAACATTTACTGATTGTTTTTTTTTAAAAATATTTTATTTATTTATTTATTTGACAGACAGATCACAAGTAGGCAGAGAGGCAGGCAGAGAGAGGAGGAAGCAGGCTCCCCGCTGAGCAGAGAGCCCGATGCGGGGCTCGATCCCAGGACCCCGAGACCATGACCCGAGCTGTAGGCAGAGGCATCAACCCACTGAGCCACCCAGGCGCCCCTGATTGTTTTTATCTAATGTCCTGAGCCCTCAGTTTCATCAGTTGACCCACATGCTCTCTCACAGCACTTTCCCCTTCCAGTTCAGGATCTAGTCTGGGCTCTCGGGGATTGCCTTTTGTTGTCACGTCCCCTTGAATCTGGAACATTTCCATATTTATGATACTGACATTTTGGAGGAACGACCCCACCATTTTTTTTTTTTTTTAAATAGGAGTTCCTCACTTGAGTTTGCCTGACGTTTCCTCACGGTGATTCGATTCAGGGTACTCATTCTCCGCCACAATATACGAGGTGAAGTACTTATGTTTTAGGTCCTGTTTCTGTCCTCAGTGGTTCACTTTGAACATGGCCCCCTCCTTGCTTCTACAGGCTTTTCCGTGCCAGCCCTGTGTTCTTTTTTTTTTTTTAAGATTTTATTTATTTATTTGACAGGCAGAGATCACAAGCGGGCAGAGAGGCAGGCAGAGAGAGAGGAGGAAGCAGGCTCCCCGCTGAGCAGAGAACCCAATGATGCCGATGCCGGGCTCGATCCCAGGACTCTGGGACCATGACCTGAGCTGAAGGCAGAGGCTTTAACCCACTGAGCCACCCAGGCGCCCCAGCCCCGTGTTCTCTATTCATTCATTTGAACAACCTCTTCTCTGCTCCAGCCCCAAGCTACCACCGCCTCTTAAAATGCCAGCCTCTGTCATTCCAGCAGCAAGTCGCTTTTTTCCAAAGCACAGGTGGTTGTGTGAGCCAGGCCAGATGGCGGCGTGAGCCTGGTTTTGGAAATTCTTGCAGGAGGCAAGGAACCTTCCCTTCTCAGTCTATCTCCACCTACTCCAAATGCAACTGGACTTCGGGTTCTAACCCTGAGCCGTGACAGCTCCTGGCAGCCTTCCGGGCGGGAAGCCAGAGCTGGGGTGGATTTGGAGGACAGAGGTGGTGGGAAGTACAACACCCGCTCTGCCTTCAAAACAACCTTTTGGGCAGTGGTGGGTACATGCAAAATAATCTATGTGTAAGGACCGAGGTACAAGGAGACCGCCCATTAATTTACCACTCGATTTAATACTAGGACGTTATTATTTACTACTCTTTCCTTTATGCCCATCGTAACCACGATCCTGAATCCTGTCTATCCTTCACTCCATTTCCATGACTACTTTAGCGCATATATGTATATACACGTATTCGTATATGTATATACACGTCCCCAAACAGCATGTGATTTCTTTTTGCCTGTTTTTGAGCTTTGTAGCAACGGTATCTGCATTAGTATTCTAGAGCTGCTGTAACGAAGTACCAAAGACAGGGTAGCTTGAACAACAGAAATGGTATTTCTCACCGTCCTGGAAGCTGGAAGTTGAAGATGCAGGTGTCAGCCTGGCTCCTTCTGAGGCTTCTCTCCTTGGGTCGCAGGTGGCTGCCTTTTCTCTGTGTCCTTGATCAGTCTTCCGTCTGTGCTTAGGCATTCTGGTGTCTCTCTGTGTGTCCAAATGTCCTCTTATGAAGGACAACCAATCAGCTTGGATTAAAGCCCACTCTAAGGGCTTCATTTTAAAGACCTTAATTTGGGGGACCTGGCTCAGTGGGTTAAGTGTCTGCCTTCGGCTCAGGTCATGATTCCGGGGTCCTGGGATCCAGCCCTGCATCGGGCTCCCTACTCAGCGGAGAGCCTGCTTGTCCCTCTCCCACTCCCCCTGCTTGTGCGCTCTCTCTCTAACGAATAAATAAAGTCTTTAAAAAAAAAAGAACTGGGACGTCTGGGGGGCTCAGTGGGTTAAGCGGCTGCCTTCGGCTCAGGTCATGATCCCAGCATCCTGGGATCGAGTCCCACATCGGGCTCCTTGCTCGGCAGGGAGCCCGCTTCTCCCTCTGCCTCTGCCCGTCTCTCTGTCTGCCTGTGCTCATTCTCTCTCTCTACTAAATAAATAAAATCTTAAAAAAAAAAAGAACTTATTTCAAAATACAGTCACATTCTAAGGTGCTGGGCTTCAACATATGAATCTGTGGAGGGGCAAAAATCTAGCCTATTACCGTATTTTACTATATGCAGCTATAGAGGCAGCTAGCTTTTTTTTTTCTTTAAGATTTTATTTTTTAAGTCATCTCTAGGCTCAGCATGGGGTTCATTCTTACAGTCCCCTATATCAAGATTTGAATGTTCCATGGCTGAGCCAGCCAAGCACCCCAAGGTTTTTGTTTTTGTTTTCATTTTTAAATAAGGGTCTTTCTTTCTTTCTTCTTCTCTCTCTTTCCCTCTTTCTTTCTTTCTTTCAGAACAATTTTAGGTGGACAAAAAAATTGAGAGGAAGGTTGGGGGGGCACCTGGCTGGCTTAGGTGGTTAAGCTTCTGGTTAAGCTTCCGCCTTGGGCTCAGGTCATGATCTCAGTGTCCTGGGATGGAGCCCTGCTTGAGAGGGGGTGGGGAGTCTACTTCTCCCTCTCCCTTTGTGAATTCTCTTGCTCTCTCTCAAATAAATAAATAAAATATATTTTTTAAAGATTGTATTTATTTATTTGACAGACAGAGATCACAAGTAGGCAGAGAGGCAGGCAGAGAGAGAGGAGGAAGCAGGCTGTCCGCAGAGCAGAGAGCCCAATGTGGGGCTCGATCCCAGGACGCTGGGATCATGACCCAAGCTGAAGGCAGAGGCTTTAACCCACTGAGCCACCCAGGTGCCCCAATAAAATATTTTTTTTAAAGGTGGAGAGGAAGTTACAGAGATTTCCCATATACCCCACCTGCACACAGGCATAACCTCCTCCCATCAACATCCCCCACTGGAATGGGTACATTTGCCACACTGGGTGAGCCTGCACATCAGTACCCCTCGAGGTTTACCTGAAGGAGTCACTCTCAGTGGTGTGCCTCCAGTGGGTGTGGACAAATGTATAATGGCATGTGTCCATCATTATAGTATCATGCAGTCCCTTAAGAGAGCCTTCCCTGCCCCGAGGGGTGAACCGTATTCTCTTGCATTCTTAAAGTTTTCCCTTCCACACGAAAGTCTTCAGTCCACCTGAAGTTGATTTTTGCGAGGTGTGATATAGCAATCCAATTTCACTTTTCCCCCTAAGGATAAACAATGGTTTCAACAGCCTTTGTTAAATAGTTATCTTTTTCCGATTCTCTGTGGTCCCTGCCTCATTATATTTTAGTATTTGTGGGTCTTTTATGGGGCTCTCTGTTCCGCACATCAGTTAACCTGTTTAAGCCAGCATCAAGGCCATCCTGTCTCAGTAACCATTATTTCAGATGATGTTTCATGGAACAAGTCATTACAACTTTGCATAAACCCACACAGCAATTAGGAAAAGAAGTAACACTCCCCAACTCATTTTATGAGGTTACTACAATATTAATACACACACACACACACACACACACACACACACTAGTCAAGGACAGGGGCACCCGGCTGGCTCAGTCCGAAGAGTGCAACTCTTGATCTCAGGGTTGTGGGTTCGAGTCCCACACTGGGTGTAGAGATTATTAAAAAAATAAAATCTGAAAAAATAGCCAAGCACAGTATAAACAAGTCTATTTCTCTCATGAATCAAAAAAGTCCTAAATAAAATATTACCATCTGATTTAATCAATTCATTAATTCTCCACATTTGTGGGTTAACAGGAAAACCAGATGACAATCACCACAGATGCAGAAAAAGCATTTGATAAAAACTTGATCCAATAAATACTTTTTCTACAATGAACAAACAATCTAAAGTGAACAGTGGGAAAATCAGCAATAAAGCAAATCCACAGGAACAAGAGCAAAACAAGTGACAAAAAAGGGGGGGCAGAAATCAATGGAATGAAAGAGGGCAGAAAAGTCTAACAAAGCAAGATGTTATCTTTTTTTTTTTTTAAAGATTTTGTTTGTTTATTTGACAGACAGAGATCACAAGCAGGCAGAGAGGCAGGCAGAGATAGAGGGGGAAGTAGGCTCCCCACTGAGCAGAGAGCCTGATTCGGGGCTCGATCCCAGGACCCTGAGATCATGACCCAAGCTGAAAGCAGAGGCTTTAATCCACTGAGCCACCCAGGTGCCCCCAAGATGTTATCTTGATTTTTGAAAAAGTTACTGAGATCGATTGACTTTTGACAAAACCGAATAAGAAAAAAAGAGAGGTGCTCCAAATAAAATACAAACCATAAAAGTGGATAATTATAGCTAGGACTAAGATCTAAAAAATAATTAGGGGCACCTGGCTGGCTCAGTCAGTGGAACATGGAACTCTTGGTGTTGGAGTCATGAGTTCGAGCCTCTTGGTGGGTGTAGAGTTTACTTAAAAATAAATGAATAAAATTTTAAAAATGTAATTAGGTAATACTATAACCAACTATGGTCCAGCATTTAAAAATGTAGATGAGGGGCGCCTGGGTGGCTCAGGGGGTTAAAGCCTCTGCCTTTGGCTCAGGTCATGATCCCAGGGTCCTGGGATCGAGCCCCGAATCGGGCTCTCTGCTCAGTGGGGAGCCTGCTTCCCCCTCTCTCTCTGCCTGTCTCTCTGCCTACTTGTGATCTCTGTCTGTCAAATAAATAAATAAAATCTTTAAAAAAATAAAAATAAAAATGTAGATGAAATGGTTAAATTATAAGAAAAATATTAAATGCCCCAAATTATGCAAAAATCAAGAACTTGAGTAAACCAGTAACTACTAAAATATACAAAGTTAGAGTCAAAGACTCCATTCTCTCTCTCTCTCTCTCTCTCTCTCAAAAAATCCCCAGGGGCACAGATGGTCTTCTAGGTGACTGATATCAAATATTCAAGAAATGCTTAATTTTTATCTTATACACATTATTCTGGAAAATAGAAACTATGTAGAATCTGTCTAGTTCATTTTTGGAAGCTAATGCAATGATTCTAAAACCAGATAAGGAACATGTACAAGAAAAACAAATTATAGGTCCATTTCATTTGTGAATGTGGGTGCAGAAATCCTACATCTCATAATAGCCTACTAAATCCAACACTGTATCGTAATTCATCATGATGGGGTAGGATTTATCACTAATTAGCAAGGGTCGTTCAAAATTTAAAAAAAAATTCTTTTAGCGTAATTCACTAACAGACCAAGGAGGAAAATGTAATGATTTCAGTCAATGTGGAGAAATAATTTGGTAAGGTTTTATATCTATTTATGAATGAAAATTAAAAGAGTAAAGTAGGGGGGAAAAGGACATTTTCTTAACTTTTTAAAGCTTCCAGCAAACACCATAAAAATTTTGGATGGTTTCCTTCCAAGAGTAAGAATAATACTAGGATATTCTCATCATGGCTATTGCTTAACCCAGTACTGTATTTAAATCCTGATTAATGGTTTATTTAAAAAGCTGTAGGAACAAGTAAAGATGTCAGCAAGGTCCTGAATTACAAGATTAACCTAGAGGGGTGTCTGGCTGGCTTAGTCGTGGATTGTGAGACTCTTGATCTCTCGGAGCTGTGAGTTTGAGCCCCACATTGGGTGTAGAGATTACTTAAAAAAACTAAAAATCTTTAACAAGTCAAACAAAAAAACCCTAAGATTAACCTACAGACATCAGTTCCATTTCTTTACACCAACAACAGACAAATAGGAAATGTAATGAAAAATACCATTCACCATCCCTTTGAAATACTGCAAAATCATCTGGGAACTAACACATTAAAAAAAATGAAGATTCTGGGGGAGAAAACTTTATTTTTTTAAAAGATTTTGTTTATGGGGCACCTGGGTGGCTCAGTGGGTTAAGCCTCTGCCTTCAGCTCAGGTCATGATCCCAAGGTCCTGGGATCGAGCCCCGAGTTGGGCTCTCTGCCCAGTGGGGAGCCTGCTTCCCCTTCTCTCTCTCTGCCTGCCTCTCTGCCTACTTGTGATATCTGCCTGTCAAATAAATAAAATTTTTAAGAAATCTTAAAAAAAAAAAAGAAAAGTCATTAAAAAAAAAGATTTTATTTATTTGAGAGAGAGAGAGTGAGAGAGAGTATGAACTGGGGGAGAGGCAGATGCAGAGTCCCCACTGAGCAAGGAGTCCAACACGGGGCTCCATCCCAGGACCCTGCCCCAGCAGAAGGCAGATGCTTAAGTGACTGAGCCACCCAGGTGCTCCAAACTGTAATAAAGGACCCAGAGATGATTGGAATAAACGTAAAGACACTCTATGCTCTTGGTTGAGTGATTAAATATTATACAGATGTTAATACCTCACCAATAAGTCATAGATGTAATACAGTTGTAAGCAAATTTCTACTTGGATTATTTTAAACTTTCCTTGAGATTCACATACCGTATCATTCATACAACTGAGGTGGACAGTTCATCGGTTCTTGGTACATTCAGGTATGAGGCTCAGTTGGTTGGGCAGCTGCCTTCGGCTCAGGTCATGATCCCAGCGTCCTGGGATCGAGTCCCACATTGGGCTGCTTGCTTGGCAGGGAGCCTGCTTCTCCCTCTGCCTTTGCCTGTGCTCGCTCTCTCTCTCTAACAAATAAATAAAATCTTTAACAAAATTTTAAAATAAACATATAGTGTATTATTAGCCCCGGGGTACAGGTCTGTGAATCTCCAGGTTTACACACTTCACAGCACTCACCATAGCACATGCCCTCCCCAATGTCCATCACCCAGCCACCCTCTCCCTACCCTCCTACCCCCGGCAACCCTCAGTTTGTTTTGTGAGATTAAGAGTCTCTTCTGGTTTGTCTGATCCTTATTCCTTCTTATGGCTGAATAACACTTCATTGTATGGATAACTTGCGTTTTGTTTATCAGTCCTCCGTTGATGGGGACATGGCGACTATTTCCACCTTTAATGCTACTATAAATATTTATGTCCCAGTTTCTATGTGGTTGTCTGTTTCCATTTCTCTTGGAAATCTGTCTAGGAGGGGGAATTGCTGGATCTCAGGGTAATTGTGTGTTTGACCTTTTTGAACTACCAGCCTGTTTCCCACATTCTGCCCCGTTTTATGCTCCCACCAGCAGTGTGTGAGGGGTTCAGTTTCTCCTCATCCTTGCCCAAACTTGCTATTATCTGACTTTTTAATTTTAGCCATCCTCGTGGATGCGAAGTGGTACCTACCTCCTTGTGATTTTGATTTGCATTTCTCTGATGACTAATGATGCGGATATTTTCATGTGCTTTTTGGCCATTTGTGTATCTCCTTTGGGAAAAGTCTATTCAGATCTCTTGCCCTTTCAAAAATTGTGTGATTTGTATTTTTGATACTGAGTTGTAAGAGTTCTTTACCTATTTGTTTTTTTTTTTTTTTTTGGTTGTGGCTTTGGGGCTTACATTTTAATTGATTGGAATCAGGTTCTTATTTATACTAGCTTAATTCTAGTGAGATAGAGAATTGGAACTCCTATGGAGTCTATTCTCTTTTCTCTCTTCCTGTGGTATTGTTGTCATTACATATTAATATTACAAACCCAACAATAATTATTATTACTACTTTACCATCCATAGTTATTTCCTTAGCTTTCCTCTACCATCTCCTTTGTGTTGATATTGGCAAATATTTTACATCTCTGCATGTTATAGGCCAATGATACATTATATGCATATTATTTTATACAATTGATTTTAAAGTCAGTTAAGAGAATAATGGAGAAAAGCTATGTATTAATAGTGTCTTTTAAAATTACATAATTAGGGACGCCTGGGTGGCTCAGTGGGTTAAAGCCTCTGCCTTCGGCTCAGGTCATGATCCCAGGGTCCTGGGATCGAGCCCCACATTGGGCTCTTTGCTCTGCAGGGACCCTGCTTCCTCCTTTCTCTCTGCCTGCTTCTCTGCCTACTTGTGATCTCTATCTGTCAAATAAATAAATAAAATCTTTAAAAAAAATAAAATTACATAATTACCAGGGCACCTGGCTCGCTCAGTTGGTGGAGACTGTGACTGTGGATCTCAGGGTTGTGAGTTCGAGCCCCTGTTGGGTGTAGAGGTTACTAAAAATAAAATCCTTAGAAAATGAAATAGGGGTGCCTGGGTGGATCAGTGGGTTAAGCCTCTGCCTTGGGCTCAGGTCATGATCTCAGGGTCCTGGGATCAAGCCCCACATCAGGCTCTCTGCTCAGTGGGGGCCTGCTTCCCCCTCTCTCTCTGCCTACTTGTGATCTCTATCTGTCAAATAAATAAATAAAATCTTAAAAAAAAAAGAAAATGAAATAAAATGACAAGTACCTTAACTAGTTTTCCCTGTGGATTTGCATTACCATCTGGAATTACTTTGCCTTCTGCCTGAAGAACTTCCTTTAGTAGTTCTTGTTAGGCAGGTCTGCTAACAACAGATTCTCTCAGTTTTTGTTTATCTAGGAATGTCTTTATTTTACCTTTACTTTTGAGAGATAGCTTTGCTAGGTATAAGATTCTTGGTTGCCACTGCTATTCTTTGAGCACTTTGAGGGGTTCCTGGCTGGCTCAGTAGGTAGAGCACATGTCTCTTGATCTCGTGGTTGTGAGTTCAAGCCCCACATTGGGTCTAGAGACTGTTTAAAAAAAATAACATCTTGGGGTGCCTGGGTGGCTCAGTGGGTTGGGGCCTCTGCCTTCAGCTCGGGTCATGATCCCAGGATCCTGGGATCAAGCCCTGCATGGGCTCTCTGCTCAGCGGGGAGCCTGCTTCCTCCTCTCTCTCTCTGCCTGCCCTCTGCCTACTTGTGATCTGTCAAATAAATGAATAAAATCTTAAAAAAAATATCTTGGGGCATCTGGGTGGCTCGGTTGGTTAAGTGCAGACTCTTGGTTTTGGGTCAGGTCATGATCTCAGGGTCCTGGGATCCAGCCCTGCATCAGGCTCCATGCTCAGCACAGAATCTGCTAAAGTTGCTCTCTCCCCCTCCTCCTGCACTGCCCTCCCTGGCCCAGCTCATGTGCTTGCTCTCTTGCTCTCTCTCTTAAAGAAATAAATCTTAAAAATAAAATAAAATAAAATCTTAAAACAAGGGGTGCCTGGGTGGCTCAGTGGGTTAAAGCCTCTGCCTTCAGCTCAGGTCATGACCCCAGGGTCCTGGGATCAAGCCTGGAATCAGGCTGTCTGCTCAGCGGGGAGCCTGCTTCCCCACCTCTCTCTCTGCCTGCCTCTCTGCCTACTTGTGATCTCTGTCAGATAAATAAATTTTTTAAAAAGGAAAAAAAAATCTTAAAACAACAAAAAAGAGATTTTTCTCCTTGTCTTTATTCTTCCTAGGGGACTGGCCAGGCCAGAGGACGTGTGGCATGTTGCATTGCCAGCTGGTGCCATAAGACACCCAGTGGG
This sequence comes from Taxidea taxus jeffersonii, assembly GCA_003697995.1. Classification (NCBI taxonomy): domain Eukaryota; kingdom Metazoa; phylum Chordata; class Mammalia; order Carnivora; family Mustelidae; genus Taxidea; species Taxidea taxus. The sequence continues at coordinate 14,071 of RCUC01063979.1, forward strand.
GCATTTCCTGTGCTTCATCAGGGTGACCAGGATGTCACCTTCTTCTACCTTCCCCTCTCACACACCCCAGGAGACCGGTGGGATCCCTGTGAAGTTTTAAATTTGTATTGATTTTCTAATGAATGCGGTTAAGTAGTCTTTCAGGAGACTCTGGTTTTAGAGGCATTTGAGGATTCTCCTCAGGGAGATGGTGGTCTTTGGTTGGGAAGAGCCTGCATGGTTGGTAAGGTGGGATTGAGACCCAGAGGAAGCACAGCTTCTTGGCATGGCCAAGGGAAGGAATCAGCATTTCCTTGGGCAGCCTCCATGGGAGAGGCTTGTGGAGGATGTCCTAAGCCTTGGATTTTAGGGACTGAAAATCTCTCTGTAATAAAATTTCTATGAGAATCCAAGAAGGTGATCACAGCTTCATTCATCCAGATAAAGGCAGTTCACCGGCACTGATGGTGACCTGTGCTTCAGGCCCTGTCCAGTATTCTATAAACATATGGACATCCAAAATCGGCATCTCGACCCTCCCAGAGTGATGTTGCGATTATGCCAAGTCTACAGATGAGGAAGCTGGAGGGTCAGAGAGGTAAAGCCACTTACCAATGATCACAGAACAAGTAAGTGGTAGTCAGGCCTTGAAAAGACTGACCCCACTAATACGGTGAGCTGAACATTATGGTTCTAGGCTCTGGAGACAGAGAGGTGAAGGAGACAAGGATCCCTACTTTGGAGAGGCACATCCAAGAGAGAGGGGCTGACATTTGAGGGGGAGGGGCTAACATTCCAACAGGAGGAGCTGACATCCCGGTGGGAGGGGTTAATATTCTGGGGGAGGAGCTAACATCCCAGGGGGTGGGGCTGACATTTTGAGGGAGGGTTGACATAGTACGGGGAGGGCTGACACCCCAGGGGAAGGGGTTGATATTCTGGGGGAGGGGTCAACAGTCCTGGGGAAGAGGTGACATTCTGGGTGAAGAGCTAACATCCAGGGGAAGGGGTTGACATCTCAGGGGAAGGACTGATACCCCAGGGGGAGGGGCTGACATTCTGGGGGAGGAGCTTATGTCCCAAGGGGCGGGGCCGACAGCCTCTGCCTCACCATAGTCTGTCCCTTCAAGTATTGACGGAACCCGCGGCACAAATCTCTGCCATCCTCTGGAATCCCTGACCAGAACAGGGCCTCTGCCCTCCCGGAGCTCGCAGCCGAGGGAAGA